>CM038141.1:323799032-324020199 GCA_021437245.1 Aegilops speltoides
AAGGCAAGACAATCAAGATCTATCTACGGATCACGTATGCCCCACCACCCACGACGACTATCGTCACGGGATATAAAGACTCGCTACGGGCCGAACACAAAGCAGATTAAAGCTCTCGAGCTACGCCGTGATATTGCTCAATATAGAGGTGCCGCGACACCCACCATGCTTCACAGATGAAGTAATGGATCATCAAACTCAAGGGTTTAAACCTGTGAACATTGAATCCTACGATGGCACAACAGACCGCGCTTTGGATCAAGACTACCTTCACATCCACATGGCCCGTGGTGACGATTCCACGCCATCAAATATCTCCCACTCTGCTTAGGACCAGCCAAGATTGGCTTAACAGCCTTGCCGCCAGAATCAATTGGTGTTAGAGGACCTCGAAGTCGATTCCTTGACAACTTCCAGGCACATATGTGCGTACCCCCTGCACCGACGACCTAAGCCATATAATTCAGCATCTGCATTTAATCGGGCTGCATATTACGGACATGGTTCTTACCTAAAGAAAAATCAAATCGCCGATCGTCCGGATGCAGAGGCCCTCGCAGCCTTCAAACATAACATCCGCAACGAGTGGCTGGCCCAAAGACTCAGGACAGAAAAGCCGAATCCATGGCAGCCCTCACATCACTCATGACCCGCTTCAGGCGGGGAGGATAGCCGCTAGCCCGCAAAGAATAACCTCAAAGAAAAATTCGGCACCGGACAAAGAAGGACCGAATGGCAAGGTTGCGCGAACAAAAACAAACGCCGCGTTAACGGCGATAACACCGAGGATACGGTACCAACGCCGGATTCAGAGGCTCTAAACCCGGCCAGCGAAAAAGGCATTCAAAAGAACTACTTGGTTCGTCCTAATTTGGACCGAATACTCACCGCTTCTTGCCGTATACATGGCACTTCAAAAGCCAGCTAACCACACCAACAGGGATTGTTGGGTATTCAAGCAGCAAGTTAATCACAAAACAATGACAAGGCCGCATAGCGATGACGAGGAGGAGACCCGCCACCGAACAAGAGAGGATGTATGTTTCTCACAAGTGCGGACGGTAAACATGATATACGCAACCCACATACCCAAGAGGGAGCGGAAGCGTGCAACTTAGGGACGATATGCGATGGAGCCAGGTTCTAAAGTTCAATCCATGGTCCTCGCCCGATCACTTTCGATCAAGGACCACCCCACCAAGATTCGCTTATGTATGGATTCGCCGCATTGGTTTTAGACCCAATCGCCGGCGGATTTCACCTCACCAGAGTCTTGATGGACGGCGGCAAAGAGTCAACTCGCTTTATCGATCAAGCAGCAAGATGGGCATAGACCCTCAAGGATTAAACCTACAAAGACGACCTTCAAGGCATCATACCGTGTCGAGGCCGATTGCACAGCTCACCACACCGAAGTGGTCTTTGATCCTGGATAATTTCCGGCGAGGAATTAATCTTCGACATAGTCCCGCTCCGCTAGCGGCTATCACGCCTGCCGGACGAACCGCGACGGTTAAGTTCAATGCGGTGCCGCATTATGCATACCTTCAAGCTCAAGATGCCAGTGCCCTCGTGGAGTCATTACGGTCAACGGAAACATCAACGCCCTCCGAACGGAGGAACACACAATGCTCTCGCGCGTATATACGAGCGCCTCTAAGGCAATTTTCGAGTCCGCCGTTAAACGACCGGATATGACTAAACGCACCCGGAGTAACATACATCAAGACCACCGCACGCTCGAGCACGCCAGAGTAATGCGGCCCAACCCCAGCCCTTGCATGATTGCAAGACAAGCCTCCGCTGACATCATTACGCCTAAAGATACCATGGGCATAGGGGAGGGGCACGACCACGACAGCCCAGAGTGCGCTCAAGCACACCAGTGGCTCCCACGTGTCACTTTCTTTTTTTTTCTCTTTTTTCTCCACAGACTCACACTGAGGCCCCGTCCCAAAGAGATCCGCCGAACTCACGATGCAACAGCCAGGAGGAACAATGGCTACGATTTAACACTCAGTGGTCTCCATTATGAGCATTAAATCTGTTTAATACACCATTCTCAAACTTACCCCGGAGGGGGACATGTCTAATAGTCCAAACCCTTGCTTATCGTGACTATTTGTATCGCTCGCACTCATAGCGTAATTCCTTGAATAAACAATGCATCACTTTTTTCGCTTATAATTGCATTCCTTTCATTATATATATGTTCATTTATGACATATTGCATCCGCATAATTTGGTACGCCAATAAACCAGGGGCTTATGTTCCCCACATTATGGTGTCGTAAGTCCGAACACTTTCACAAGTGCGGCACGCCGAACTTATAGCACTATATGCATCGGCTCCGAATCATGTCTTGGGTGACCAGTTGGGTTTGCCTGCTCCCCATGTTTTGTTACCTCACGCTCCATTCTATCGGCTAAGGTAGCACTGGAGAACCATCGCGATTGGCGCCTTTGCTGAGCCGGGCCTCCAAGGAGAAAGCTAAAACTGGCCGTCATGATAAGGTGAGAGCTGGTCACTGCTCGAGAGGTCTTTTGAGTCCCTAAAGACTTATGCCGCTTAGAGCGAGGAACCGCCCACCTGCCCAGCGTGATAGCGCCCAACTCGGTCTTCCGAATACTAGGGGCTTCACAAATTTAAAATTATAGAATTCTATGGCTAAGTGAGAGTGTTCAAGCATTATAAGTCCGGTTGCATTTTGTTCATTGTGTTGAGCGCCTCAGATGGACCCAAAATGGGAACAAGAGCGCAAGTTTATCCCTAACACCCCAAAGACTGTGGCATGGGGGCTGAAGTTTACGCATTTGCCATCTCTCGATTTGATAAATGGCCGCACGTAACGTAATATTTTAAATCAATAAGCATTGCTTAGCGATATGAACAAAGTTTTCAAATAAGATGTGATAACACATTGCGAGTCTACTAAAAATTACATCTTTAGGGGCACTCATCCGCAATCTTGCGGGCACCCTTCAGACACTCTTATAGTAAATTTCAGCGACGATACTTTTTTTGCCGGGCGCGTCTGCCGAAGCCTTCTCAAAGATCCAAATTTTCCCAAAGGCACCTTTGCGCGGCAAGGCCCGACGGCACCTTCAATGCAAAGCGGAGCGCTTGATGACCTCCACCTAAGGGCACGATCCACCAGCCGCCGCAAGACGAGGCCGAAGTAGCTCCGAGGCATGGCTCTTCAAGCCACAAATGACTATGAGGCCCTTCATGGCCTCGGGCTACCTTGTGGAGCTCGACCAGCCTGCCTCAGCTTGGTCGCTAAGGGCACTAGATGTCCGCCTCAAAGATATCGAGACCGTAAGACCTTCTCCGCTGAGCTCCCTCCCGCCCGTAGAATGCGGCAGCATCGGACACTTGCAAGGCAGATCGCAAATGCCCCCGAGAGCTCCGAACCGTAAGTAATGTAATTAACATTCACATGCTTGCTTTGCATGAAAAAATGCCTTACCCGCCGCTATTTTCTTTCACCGCCTATCTCCGGAGGGCCTTATGGGCCTCGGCCTTAGTGGCTTTGGCACTTTCAAGAGCCGAGGCAAGCTCTGCACTTTGAGTCTTCGAGTCGCGGTCCAAACTCTCATGCTTTTCCATGAGAGCCCGGAGCTCTTGCCGCACCTCGCCACTCAAGGCCTCGCTTCTTCTCGCCTCCGCTGTTCGCGGGCCAAGACCACGCTCGGGACCGAGGACACGGCCTCCTTCAGTGTAGCCACCTCGCTCAGGGGCCGCCAGCAGTACCCACGCTATCCTTGTTATTTCTATTGCAACCAAAATCCTTTTCTCAGAAGGTACAAATTTAATGCGGTGTCACTCACCTTCTTTGTCCTCGAGCTGCTTCTTGAAAGGCCGAGTCAGGTTCTGACCGCCGAGGTCCCGCTTCAAAGCACCAACCTCCGCAGCAAGGCGGCAGAGGTCAAAGAAGAGCCCGCAATCCCATATTGACATAATTTTAGAACTCATGCGTAGATCTTTTAGATCCTCATCCGCTTTTCTTTCCGAACACCAACCGAGCATCGGGGCTACCGTCTATGCGTATTACATTGCATATTTTAAAACTTCTTACCTCAAAGCCCGTTAGAAGGCTGCCGCAAGCTGGTCAGCCCGCTTGGCGAAGCCGAATCTTCCGAATCACCGCACTCATGATAGTGTGGTGTTCTTCCTCGATGGAAGCGCCTGCTGAGCGCCCAACAAGTTGTCTCGGCGCCTGCTGACGGAGGCTGCTGTGTCACGTCTTGCCTCTTCTTACGGTAAGCCGCACGGGACTCGAACCATCGCGGGTTCCGGCTGGAGTCCCAAGACGAAGTCCGGGAGGTCGCCTCTATGGCACCTCCGAGCCTCCCTCCCGGCGGGTCCCTCCCCGATCCCACCTCGCGCCCTCAAGATCGCGAGGGTGGAGGCGGTCGAATGGAATCTACATCCGACGGAGCAAGGACCCGCTTGATGAAGCGGGAAGATCATCCTCGCCGGACTACAAGTAGTGTGCGACACTAGAAGGACACTATGTGGCACAAAAGAGAAATTTAAATCATTCGAATCCGGACACTTACGATCTTGTCGGGCTTGGCCCTTGAGGGCCACCCTTCATCGCCGCTGCTGGTATTGGCGAATCGTTCGAGGAAGGGTCCTTCCTCTTGACCTTTTTCGCCTCCCTCTGCTGGGGAAGCCTTCCTCTTCGCCTCCCCCTCATGGGAGAGTCCCTTTCCTCCTCGCCTTTGGGGAGGAGTCCGCCGAGCCATCGGACGATGAGTCCGATATCATTCGCGCCGAACTCCTTCGGGTTCCCGTGGCCTTCTTCTTGCTCTTTCTCCCACCACATAGAGTGTCGAACCAGCAGCCCCATCAAACGGGTCTCCACTGGGTCTTGAAGGGAGCCGACACCACCTGTCCGGACGCCCTCCGCCAGTCCTATTAAAGGCATTGGGA
Organism: Aegilops speltoides; assembly: GCA_021437245.1. Lineage (NCBI taxonomy): Eukaryota > Viridiplantae > Streptophyta > Magnoliopsida > Poales > Poaceae > Aegilops > Aegilops speltoides. The sequence goes on from CM038141.1 coordinate 323,803,972, forward strand.
GTTTTAGATCCCACATAGAGTCAAACTCAAAGAAATAAGTGTCTCGGGAGTCTCGACTAGGGGTGTCCTGACACCGACTATCAATATCTCCGACTCCAAGACTACGAAGATAGAAGATTGAAGACTCCGCCAGTGTCCCAAGGTACTTTCTTGGCGTGGAAGGCAAGCTTGGCAACACGGATATGTGGATCTCCTACCATTGTAACCAACTCGTAACCCTAGCCTCTCCTGTCTATATAAACCGAGGGTTTTAGTCCGTGAGGACAACATACATCTCAACAATCATACCATAGGCTAGCTTCTAGGTTTAGCCTCCTTGATCTCGTGGTAGATCTACTCTTGTACTACCCCTATCATCAATATTAATCACAGGACGTAGGGTTTTACCTCCATCGAGAGGGCCCAACTCGGGTAAAAACATCGTGGTCCTCGCCTCTTGTTACCATCCGCCTAGACGCACAGCTCGGGACCCCCACCCGAGATCCGCCGGTTTTGACAATCGACATTGGTGCTTTCATTGAGAGTTCCTCTATGTCGTCAGCCGATGGAGCGATGCTCCACCCGCCTTCAAAGACAAGAGCCACGGAGGGGCCTTGGCCACCGCCAAACCATCCGCTTGGTGGATTTCATGACCGCCGTCCGCCGTATTCCTCCCGGTTATGGACAGATAAAGGATCGCCGAGAGGAACACGCAATATCAATTTTCGCAATAACTACACGGACAAGGGAATACTAACAGCCATTGATCATTGCAAAATTACGCGCTTCACCGATCCGCATCCATTGTACGAAAAGTATCTGGCGATGGAGAGCTTCCTAAGACCGAAAATCAATTTTGGGATAATCCGCCTCAAACTCACCGCAGTAAAGGGCGCCCGCAATCGTGCCCCGATGCAAAAACGAAAAACAAAACCCAACAAGGAAACGGAACCGCATCGGAGGGATGGCTCAATGGACCCCAGAACTTCATAGTACGTAGGGAGCCGCCCCAACACATAGCCTTCGAGCATGTTGATATTACGCAGTGGCCAAAGTGGCGAAGAGCTTCTAGCTCCGGAAACCACTCCAACAATACCAAAGACGGTATCAATAGTCTTCGAGACTTTCGTGATCAAACAATATGCGAAAACGAATAGTCCGCGAACTCGCCAAGTCTACCAAGTAGCAACAAGAACCATGGAGTGACACAGCTATTACCTTCAATGCCAGCCGACGAGCCCACATTTAGAACAACCAGAGCCCCAAATTTTGACCGGTACTTAGTCCCATAGTGGAAGGCTTTCGAACGACAAAGGTCTCATGGATGGCGGCATGACTAAACCTCATTTATGAGGAAACTCGCGAAAAATGGAAATCGATTGAGCCAGATGAGCGAAGCAAAGACAACCTTTAGAGGAACAATCCCTAGCCGGAAGCGCTGCACCGAAAAATCACACTCGATGTGGTGTTCGCCTCCGCATAATTACAGATCCAAGAAGTCACGCTCCAGTGGCCCCTGCTCGCAAGGGTATCACGCCATATTAGGACAAGAGGCATTCACAATTTTTCAAGCAATACCTCATTACGTACATGAAGCTCAAAATGCTCGGCCGCGTAAATAATCACTCTCACTAGTGATCCGGACATAGCACTGCTACCGAAAATAAGACAACCGCACTAGCCCTCGAGGCACTATCCGGCCCTAGCGGCAGAGGAACTCATCACAACAAGGCTTCACGGTGAACAGGACGATGTGATACTCGACAAAAGATCCAAGTCCACCTCCTTCAAACCAGCAGATGAGATAATAAAATTCCGTGTCCATCCAACGGACTCCAACAAAGACGGCCTCCATCGGGCACACTTGAACCCTCCGGTAGACGCCAGATCGCGTGAATTCTTCGGGAAAATTGGGATATCTTCGCCGGCATCCTTCGGACATGCCCTAATCCTCGCAAGTTGGCGTAACACAGCCTAAACATCCTAAAGGATCAAGCTACCAAACAGCTCTTCGACGATTTTCCGAGCCCAAAAGACAGCAATGGGAGAAGAGCTAGCCAAACTATTGGAAGCCGGATTCATTAGAGATATTAAACATCCGGATCGCTAGCAAATTTGGTGATGGTACCAAAGAAGGATAAACTCGCGCTCAAGGCCGATTTTAAAGACCTCAATAAAGCTTGCCCAAAGGATCCCTTCCTTCCCCGCATTGATCAAATTATCGATGCTACAGCAGGCACGATTCACAGCTTCCGGACGATACCGCTATCATCAAATCAAGATGGCGTATGCACTGCCGCAACGGCGCTTATCACTCCATATGGACTATTCGCTTCAACACGATGCCCTTCGACTCAAAAATGCCGGCGCAACATATCACCGATTCAAACATGTCTAGCCACCCAGATCGGCAAAACAATGAGGCATACGAGACGGCGAGTCGCCAAAACAAAACACGCCGAAACTTTAGTAGACGATTTGAGGCTCACATTCGACAACCTCGTGAGCATATGACATCAAGTTGAATCCGGAAAATGCGGTTCGGGCGCATCAGCCGTAAAGTCAGCCGGGCATCATCGTGATCCGTAGAGGAATTGAAGCAAATCCGCCAAACCGGCTCACACGCTTGGATATTCCAAAAGACCTCAAGCAAATACAAAATTAATCGATGCGTGGCAGCTTTAAGCCGCTTTATCTCCCATTTAGGAGAAAAGGCGCCGCTCTATCGCCTCCTAAGGCGCATCAACACTTCGAGGGACGGATGCCGCCACCGCCGGACTCGAAGAAATAAAGGCCATACCGGCAACAACCGTCCCGGCTGCGCCACTCGGGCGTAACCAATGTTGTTATACATCGCAGCAACGCATCAAGTTGTAAGCGCAGTCCTCGCCGTCGAACGAGCGGCTGTATGGGCATAAATTTCTTCAAAAACCAAAGGTATTATGTATCCATCGTTAACCCCTCGCAAATCCTGCATTCGCACTATCGAAGATAGCATATGCGGTGTTCATGGCGTCTCGAAGCTTCGCACTACTTTCAAGAGTGTTCGATAACAAGAGCCTCGTATACCACTCAATGACATTATAAATAACCGCGACGCAACGGGCAGGATTGCAAATGGGCAATTGAGCTCTTACCATTCGACATCACTTACAAACCTCGATTTGAGCCATAAAGTCACAAGTTTTGGCTGACTTCATCGCCGAATGGACTGAAGCCAACTCCCTAAAGAATATGGCGATACTCCAATTGACTATGCACTTCGACGGCTCCAAATGTTGGTCGGATCGGGCAAGGCCGATCGACGCCCCCACCGGAGATACACCCAAAGATGTACTTCAAATAATGTACACGGACTCCAACAATGCAGCCGAATACAAGGCCCTATTACATGGTCTCCGGATGGCGGTCTCCATGGGCATCCAACGCCTAGAGGTGCGCGGGGACTCAAACCTTGCAATATCCCAAATAAACGGAGATTTCGACGCCAAGGATCCGAAAATGGTAGCATATCATAACGCTGTCCTAAAAATGTCAGCTCGGTTTGAAGGACTCGAATTCCATCACATAGCCCGAGATAATAACTGCGGCCGACGCCCCGCACGATCGGTGCGAAACGTGATGCTGTCCCTCCAAATATCTTCTGGAACGGCTTTTCAAGCCATCCGCATTATGGGAAGAGGAGCCCGCAAATGACAAACCGGAGAAAACTGCACCAGTCGGTGATTCGGCAGATGACGTGACACCCTCCGCCCACGACATAATGGCGTAATAGCCGCAGGATGTAACCTTTCCTAGCCTACTTACTCAGCAGAACTTCAAGACCAAAATGAGGCCCGCCGATAGTCCGGCGATCGAAGGCCTACAAGGTCCATGAGGGAGAACTTTATAAGAAAAGTACTACCGAGTCCTTCAAAGGTGTATCTCCAAGAAGAGGGTGAAACCTTCTCGCTGAAATTCATGCCGACTAGGCGTACACCACGCAAAGAGCCCGGCCCCGTAGGAAAGGCATTCCAGACAGATTTTATTGGCCGACGGCTCCTGGCAGATGCACAGACTTGGTCCAGCGATGCGTTGGTTGTCGCTCTTTGCTAATCGTAGCCATATGCCACCCACCGCCTCAAAACCATACCCATTACCGGCCGTCATGTCCTGGGGCTTGATATGGTTGGACCCCTTAAAGGGGGAACCCACAAGAAAAAGTACCTATTGGTCATGGTGGATAAGTTCACCAAATGGATAGAGGCCAAACCGTTAAAACGGCAGAGTCCGAACAGTGATAGACTTTATATCGAGGTGGTACACCGCTACGGAGTCCCCCACAAAGATCATCACCGACAACGGCACTAATTTCACGGCCGACAAGGTTAAGTCATGGTGCAAAAATATGGGCATCAAGCTCGACTATGCGCCGCCTATCACCCTCAAACCAACAACAAGTGGAAAGAGAAATGGTCTAATAATGAGCGGCATTAAACCTGCACTAGTGAGGTCACTCACTAAATCCGACACCCAATGGGTCGAGTAGCTCGACCAGACTGGGGCTGCGGAAAACGCCTAACCGCACCACCGGATTCACACCATTCTTTATGGTATACGGGCGAGGCAGTCTTGCCTCATGACATTATTCATGACTCACCTTGAGTGCGCATGTATGAGGAAAGAGAGGCCGAGCTGGATCGGCAGGACAGCTTGGACACATTGGAGGAAGAACGTGACGTCGCAAGGCTCATTCCACATTCTATCGCCAGCAGTTCAAGATATCAAAGGTAGAAGCACGGGCCAAGACTTACAACATTGGCTAACTAGTTCTACGCCTGGCGGACAAGAAAAAGGACAAGCTTAAGCCCAGATGGGAAGGCCCCTTCATTATTGATCAAGTATTGACCAGCGGAGCATACCGTCTACGAAATGCGTCGGACAACCGACTCGAGCCGAACCCATGGAACGCAGCCCGAATCCGACGATTCTATGCCTAGCGCCGGACTAAGAGTTCGTCCCCTTCCCCCGTCCAACCTTTTATACTTCGGCCGTCTTTTGTTTCTCTTTTTATATTTTTAACTTAAAAGCCCTTCGGGGCCCATTTTAGCGTTCTTCGCATACACATGATGTGCCACCCGCACTTGTTATTCCTGGGGGCTTCTTTTACACAAGCTCAACTATACGGGTTTCATACCCAACACATGTGTCAAGCTTCCACATGTACCTTTTAATCGCCATTATATGCATCGACATGACTTAAGTTTTGGCCAAGCTGGGTTGCTGTTCGCTCCTGTGCTTACCCTCACGCTCCCGATTGTTCGCTAGGAGGTAAAGGAGCACCTTCAAGATTGTTATCGCTGGTCACCGGATGTGTACCTCGACTGGTGAAGCCGAAAGCTAGCGTTTTAAGGGAATATTCGGTCGGTGATTTAAAAGATGACTTTTGCTTATTTATCTATCTGCCTCGTGATGTTTTATCGCTTCTTTGCAAGACGGACATGCACTTTAGGGCATGCCTCCTCAAATAAAGGAACCCTTAACGGAACTATTCTCCCGAAGATGTTTCTTACTAACCATGTAATATAACATAACTAGTTGGGCACTTGTCCGATAAAGCACTAATGACCCCTACGCCTGGTCTCCATGCATACCACGGTTGTTTTTAACCAAAAGGTATTTGGACACACTCCGGACTCTAGGGTCCCGAGGTCGGGCTTAAAAGGTCGGCAAAGACAAACGATCTACAATCCGCTAGAAGGCATTTCACATGTCATTTTAAAGGATAACATACATTGTCAAATTTATTGACCGTATTCCTCCTCAATCCCGCCTAACAGCTGTCTAGTTTACAGTCCGCTGGGAAAACTTAGCAGCCAACTCTACTTGGCAGTACACTAAACTCACAGGATCTCCTTCCCATCGGGCCCCACCGTCCAACTTCGCCATGTGGTGGGGGTCCGCTTGTACCGCATCTTCACCATGGCCCAAGCCTCCTGGCACCTTGACGGCAAGCCGATATCTTCCACAAACGGAAGCGCTGCCGCACTCCTTGCAGATTCTCCGAAGCTCCCGAGGCCCTCGTAGGGTGAGGGCTGGCCATAAAGCCCTAACGACGCCACTCATTGCCTCCGAACTCGCTCGAGTAGCAAAGCAATAGTTCGGGAAGTTGATCACCCATTGATATGGGCATCTCTCTGCAGGACGCACCCGTGAGTATACCTACAAGACATACCATGTCAAAATACTTCCTCGCCGAACTCTTCTTTTCAAAATAGTTCGCTCAAGCACTTACTATATATGCCGCGACGGCCGCTGATTCTCCTTAACAGAGCCGACAGCTCGCATGTGCCCCTTTAACTCTTCTCCGAGCTTGGCGCTGCATCTTGGAGCTTGTTCTTTTCATGTTGAACCCTATTCAAGACGCCTCACCAGCCTTTAGTCGGCGCAGCAATGCTTGCTCGTCTGTATCTTGTCCGCGGTACTGCAACGCCATTATTAGACTCGCAAGATGCCGCATATCGCTTATATTAATTTATACAAATGTGTTACCAGAGGGGTCTTTCTCCTCTCCTCCGGCAGCAGCAAGTGCGGCCTCAAGTTGGGCCTTGCAATCTTGCAGCTTCCGAGACAGCCGCGTTCTTCTTGTTGAGTGCCCGAATTAAATGATCCTTAAATCAGTTAGCGAATTAATTTAAGTCTCGGGGCTACCGGTATATACGACCATTAAAATTCCCTTACCCGTATGTCTTTCACGCATCGCCCCGCGGCTCGTAAAACCATTTTGAGCAGCACGGAGATGCGCTGCCCTCGCGCTAAAGGCATCCAATGCCTCGTGGAAAAGCACGCTTGAAATATCGTCCGTGGCGCCTATGATTCATAGCGCTCCACCTCGCACTTGGTGGCGATGCATCCGGTATCCTCCGCTGGAGCAGGATCCTATTTGCGTCTTATGCTTGTTCCCCTCCAGCCCAGCGCCGGAGCCCGGCCGGTGTTGGACGGATCGAGAATTCCGGCGCCGCAGTCCGCGAGCGCTTTTTCTCCTATAAAGGTCATGAGCACTTAGACGCTTTCTTCAAACGCTGTTCAAAAATTCAAACACAAAGCTATACCTCTGCGGCAACGCTTTCGCTCAAGACGGCGCCCTTTTCCTCCTCGCTAGTCCGGATCGACCTCAGAGGGTCGGCCGCCGCAGTTCGGCTTCCGCCGTAAAGGCGCTCCCGCAAAATACCATCGTCGCGAAGGTCGAAATAGATAAGGATAAGATGATGGTGTCCGACTTCGGTCGTGGTCACCGGGAAGCCGAACTTAGTCCGGTAGTCCGCCGTAATGGCGACTCAAAGCATTGTCTATGCTGAGCTGGTGATACACCCGCCGATCAGCTCTACTCGATGTCCGGATCCTCTTCGGAGGTCGGACCAGTGGATCCTTCGATCCTGGCTGTGGAGCAGACTCACCATGTCCTCCACAAACCGCGAGACCTGCTACCAAGACATAATGTAAGAAGCTTAAACTTCGAAGCACGGTAGAACCCTCGAGGTGTTCGCTACCCATCCTCTAGGGTTGATCACGTAAAACCCATCCAAAGGGTTCGCGAAGGAAGTCCTCCTTCTCCCCTTGTACAGGCCGGACAGATCTTCACCAGATCCTCGGTCGAATCCGCCCTTTGCGCCATGCCGGTAGCGCCGTCTTCCCGCTGAAATCCCACATGGGGTGGCCTCAGATTGCAAAGGCTGCACCCTCGCTGATGCACGCCGCCATGACTCGATCATGGTCAAGCCGAATGAGCCATTAATCTTATCCGCCCATCAAGTAATGGACGCCTTGTCTTCCTTCAAACGGGGCTACGCGGGCGCCAAATGAGGCGTTTTTCAAGGGAGCAAGATCAAACTCCGGAGGCCGATCCGGATCGGGTTGGGCAACGGAGCGCCTACTATGTAAACCACTCCGAGGGCCGTCTTGACGCTTCTTGGGAGTGCCGGATAGGTATCCGTCCCGGCGATGCGCCATATTTCGCGCCGCCCACTTGATATATGGACCCTTGGTGAGAACGGGTACGAGGCAAAACAGCCTCTTCCACAATGCGAAATGGGCTCGATGCCCGTGAATAGCTCAAGAAGAGCTACGAGTCCGCGATATGCAGCATGAGGCGGGCGTGAGGTGGTGGAGCTGGAGTCCGTGAGAACTTCAGAGCCCGTGGAGGAACGGATGTATTGGAAATCCGAGCCCCTTATCGATAGGGGACGGCACACTCGCTCCCCTTGTTGGGGCTTGGAGTGTCCTCCGCCGCCTCCCACCTTGATAAGTAACCAGTCCGCTCGGATCGAACTATGAAGGTCGGAGGAAGAAACCCTCCGCTTGGAGCTTCACTAGCTCATTGTGCGAAATAGAGCACCTCCTCCACCCTCCTGGCGATGGGCTGAGCGCGTGAGAAGAGCCGCATTGACAATCCATGGTGGAATGGATTTCTATGTCGAGGCGCTTGATGGAGTATACGCGGAGGAAGACGGTGCGGTTTGGATCTCGATCCTTGCCTCTTTTATAGGCGGACGACTCGCACAATTAGGGGTGGAATGTAAAGACACCGGCTTTTCGATTAAATGCGGCGACGCGGGAAGGGGGCCATTATTTGGCGAGAAGCCGAGGAGCACAAGATTCAAGATGAAGCCGACATTATTCGGCCGGTACATGGAATCTGAAGGAGAACCCGCTTTGCAACGCCAAGACTACAAGCACGCCGGACTTATCGCTATTGAAGCCTCGGTTCGGGGCTACCGAGGAGTCTGGACTAGGTGGTGTCCGGACAGCCGGACTATCAATATCCGCCGGACTCCAAGACTACGAAGATAGAAGATTGAAGACTCGGCCGTGTCCGGAAGGTACTTTCCTTGGCGTGGAAGGCAAGCTTGGCAATACGGATATGTGGATCTCCTACCATTGTAACCGACTGTAACCCTAGCCTCTCCGTGTCTATATAAACCGGAGGGTTTTAGTCCGTAGGACAACATACATCTCAACAATCATACCATAGGCTAGCTTCTAGGGTTTAGCCTCCTTGATCTCGTGGTAGATCTACTCTTGTACTACCCCTATCATCAATATTAATCAAGCAGGACGTAGGGTTTTACCTCCAACGAGAGGGCCCGAACCTGGGTAAAAACATCGTGTCCCTCGTCTCTTGTTACCGTCCGCCTAGATGCACAGTTCGGGACCCCCTACCCGAGATCCGCCGGTTTTGACACCGACAGTGTCCCATAGAGGATAACAAAGCTTACCTCACCGGTCGGGCGCTTGGTGCTGAATCCGTGGTCTTCCGTTGCGGATGCGGGGGCTTCTCCGCCCTTGAACAACACCCTCCAGGCAGCTTCGTACGTCGTGTCGAAGAGCCGCTCAGGGTCCGGTGCTGTGCTGGATCGAACTCCCACAAATTGAAGGCCCGTTGCTGGCAGGGGAGAATCCGGCGGACGAGCATGACCTAGATCACATTGACAAGCTTAAGCTTCTTGTTCACTAGGGTCTGGAGACAGGACTAGAGTCCTGTCAGCTCCTCCGAACTGCCCCATAGCAAGCCCTTCTCTTTCCAGGAGGTGAGCTGCATGGGGATACCAGATCTGAACTTGGGGGCCGCTGCCCATTTAGGGTCACGCGGCTCAGTGATGTAGAACCACCCCGATTGCCACCCCTTGATGGACTCCACGAAGGCCCCCTCGAGCTAGGTGACATTGGGCATTTTGCCCACCATGGCGCCTCCGCACTCCGCTTGGACGCCCTTCACTACCTTCGGCTTGACATTGAAGGTCTTTAGCCACAAGTCAAGTGGGGCCGGATGCAGAGGAAGGTTTCGCATACCACGATAAACGCCGAGATGTTGAGGATGAAGTTTGGTGCCGGATCGTGGAAGTCCAGCCGTAGTAGTACATGAGCCCCTGACGAAGGGATGAAGTGGGAAGCCCACCCACGGAGGAAGTGGGAAGGAATACGACCTCTCATGGGGCCCGGGGTGGGGATGAGCCGCCTCGTCGAGCAGCCGGTGCGCGATGTCGCCGGAGAGGTATCCGCGCCACAAGAAGCTCGATGTGCCCCTCCGTACGGAGGAGGCCATCCACTTGCCTCCCGCCTCCGGACATGGCCGAGAAGGTTGAGACGAGATGTGCGGACTTGGGCGCTGGAGCTCGAAAAGCGGAGATGGATAAGCAAAGGAGGAAGAAGGCGAGGTAAAAAGGTGGATCCTTATCCCCTTATATATGGGCGGACGAAGACTATGCGTCCCCGCTGGCCTGGTAAAACTCACTTATCTCCCAAGCGCCACCATTAATGGCGCGGTTGGGTTACCCACGTCCGTATTGATGGGAATCCCGGAATAAGGGGAACACGATCTCTGCTCGACAAGACGTGCCAAGAAACCGCCGCTAAACGCTACCGAGGTGGTATAATAAAAAAGATTCAAGTAAAGGCTTGGTGGTGGTGTGAAATCACGCCACAAAATACGTCAGCAGATTGAACTTGTGTGCATATTATTCTCTCTACGGTGGAATGTGGAATTTATTTTGCAGAGCCGGACACTATCCTGGTGTTCACTATCTTATATGAATTATTCGGAGGAGGAACCCGCCTTTGCAATGCCGAACAATATGCGTCTTGACTCATCGTCATTCAAGCCCGGTTCAGGGCTACCGAGGAGTCTCGACTAGGGGTGTCCGGATAGCCGGACTATCATCATCGGCCGGACTCCAAGACTATGAACATACAAGATTGAAGACTTCGTCCCGTGTCCGGATGGGACTTTCCTTGGCGTGGAAGGCAAGCTTGGCGATACGGATATGTAGATCTCCTACCATTGTAACCGACTCTGTGTAACCCTAGCTCTCTCTAGTGTCTATATAAATCGGAGGGTTTTAGTCTGTAGGACACACAACCATTACAACAATCATACCATAGGCTAGCTTCTAGGGTTTAGCCTCCTTGATCTCGTGGTAGATCCACTCTTGTACTACCCATATCATCAATATCAATCAAGCAGGAGTAGGGTTTTACCTCTATTGAGAGGGCCCGAACCTGGGTAAAAACATCGTGTCCCTTGTCTCCTGTTACCATCTGCCTAGACGCACAGTTCGGGACCCCCTACCCGAGATCCGCCAGTTTTGACACTGACAGCGCCCCCACATGGTGCCCGAACGCCACTCTCGCGACATCGGCTAGGTCTGAGGCCCTCTAGAGGAGAGCTCCCGAGCCCAGCATGAGAGGGGGGCCGGGCGCGCCTCCCTATGCAATGGTGATGGTGCCGTGTCCGGGGACGCGAGGCTCAGCACAGCATCCTCGGGTGATGCTTCCTCACGAGACCCCTGGCTCAGCAGCAGCTTCTTTGTCTTGGGGGCGACCTCAGGAGGGAGGGCACCATCTTCGTCTTCTGGGTTCTCAACTGTTGCAGCTTGGAAAGCACGCTCGAGGGAGCACACCGCATCCTTCTCCTGACAGGCGATGGTGATGATGCCACCGCTTCCGGGCATCCTGAGGATGTTGTAGCCGTGGTGCGTGGCCCCATGAACTTGGCCAGCGCTGGGTACCCGAGGATGGCGTTGTAGGGCAGGCGAAAGTCGGCGACGTCGAAGTCGATGAGCTCGGTGTGGTAGTTGTTATGCTCGTCGAAGGTGACCGGGAGGCGAACCTGCTCGATCGGGTGTGTCGATCCATCGGTCACTCCTAAGAACAGCTTGGTGGGGTGCAGTTGGTAGTATGGCACTTGGAGTATGTCGAATGTCTGAACAGAGAGAACATTGAGCCCTGCTGCACCATCAATGAGAGTCTTGGTGATGGTCATGTTGCTGATGACGGGGGAGCAGAGCATGGGGAGCGCGCCAGCGGTGGCCGTGCAATTGAGCCGGTCTGAGGAGTCGAAGGCGATGGCGCACTTGGACCCCTTGAGAGGGCGAGTTGTCTCAAGCTTTGGGAGCACAGCATTAACCTCGCGCGCAAACTGCTTGAAGACACAATGAGAAGCTGGGGCTTGTGAGCCGCCCAAGATGCAGGTGATGGCTCGCGGCTCCTGGAAGCCCCCAACCCCCTCGTCCTGGTGGTGATCTTCTTTCCTTCTTGGTGGTGGAGGCAGAGGAGGCAAATCTGCGTTACCCTGAGGGCGATCCTCACGAGGCTGCTCCCTCCAGTTCCCCTCGCGAGGCTGGTACTACCAGCGGTCCTCACGAGGTTGGTCGCTCCACTCCTGACGGTGGTCGCGTCCATCCCAGCGTCCTCTGCCTCGGCCACCTCCGCGGCCGTAGCCCCGATCATTGCGCTCGGGGCGTTGACCGAGGCGCCCGTCGCGGAGAGCCCTGAGCTCCTGGCAGTCGTTGGTGTTGTGGTTGTAGACTTTGTGGAAGGCACAGAACGGTCGCTTGCCCTTGGATGAATCAGGGTGGTCGCAGCCGCGCTTGGTCTCTGGCTCTACCGCAAGCACGGCTGGCCCCTTGTGCTTCGTGTCCTTGGTCTTAGTCTTCTTGTCTTCTGGATCATCATCAGGGAGCTTAAGGAGGGAGAGGCGTCCCTCCTAAGCCCTAGCACACTTGTTCGCCATGTTGAACACCTCCAAAGCAATGCAGAGGTCCTCGTGGATGGCGAGCTCCTCCTTCATCTTGATGTCGCGGACGCCATCGGTGAACATGGAGATGATGGCCTCATCGGACACCTTTGGAATCTTGAGGCAGACGTTGTTGAAGCGATGGATGTACTTATGCAAGGTCTCTCCAGGTTGCTGCTTGACGCGGTGCAGGTATCTCGCCGCCGGTGGACGGTCGCGAGTGCCCTGGAAGTTGCCGATGAAGCGGCTACACATCTCCTCCCAGGAAGAAACCGACCTCTCGGTCAAGTTCAGGAGCCAAGAACGTGTGCCATCCTTGAGGGCCATTGGGAACCAGTTTGCCATGGTCTTCTCATCACCGTTGGCTGCCTCAATGCTCAGCTCGTAGAGCTGTAGGAACTCGGTGGGGTCTGCGGTGTCGCTGTAGTGTAGAGCCAGGTCAGGCTTGAATTTGCTCGGCCAGACGATGTTGCGGAGCTCTACAGTGAACACACGGCATCCTGCCATGGCTACCGGAGGTCGTCGAGGGGGTAGAACATAGTCTTGGTGCACGTGCACCGCCACCTCCTGTGGCGGCTCGCGAGCCTGGTGCTGGGGCGCTGGAAGCATACGCACTTCTCCTTGGGAGCATTGAACCACCTGGCAGCTCACGTCGTCCCGAGCTGGCGCCGGGCGCTGCGGGTTGCACCGTGGAGCCATACGCCTTGGCTCGACAATGGCACCCCGGGCTGGAGGCGGAGGAGGAGCCCCGTGCGCGATACCGCCCACTGCAGGTGGTTGCTGAGTCAGCGAGCGAGCCGGCCCGTCGGAGACCCCGTGCGCGACCCTGATGAGCTCGGCGATGCGCTACAACCACTCCTTGTAGAGATCACCCACAGGACGGTAGCGAAGGAGCTCCCGCGCCGTGAGCAGAGCGGCCTGCGCGTCCACCTGACCGTGGCGCGCGTGGGATGATGAAGCTGATGGAGTCAGGGACAGAGTAGCGATGCGGCCATCATGGTGAACCGATGGGTGCAGCGATGAAGCTTGTTGCTCGTGGCCGGCAGGGCCCGTGGCGGCGTTGGCCATCGTAGGAGTGCGGCGGGCACAGCCGTCACCCGCTGGAGCCGTCTGAACGATGCGGGCGGCGACCGCAGCCGACGGTCGGCACGAGCCCTGTGCGCGTCGGCCATGGGGATGTCGGAGCAGAGGCGAGCTGAACGACGGAAGAGGGGATCCGATGCACCCCTACCTGGCGCGCCAAATGTCGGATTTCTAGGTCCGGCAACCCGTAAGAGGTTCGAACACCGGGGTGCGTGCGGAGATCTCAACCTGTCCAGCTTGCCTACTCGCGATCCTCCCTAGCCTAGTGCGCAAAGCTCACAGAGACACAAAGACACAGAGATTTATACTAGTCCGGGGCACCGTTGTGGTGTAATACCCTACTCTAGTGTGGTGTGGTGGAGTGCCTCGAGGGGCTATGGATGAACTAGTACAAGGATGAACAAGCCTCAGGAGGTGAGGTGTTCTTGAGCTGGTGTGATTATCTAATTGTTCTGGTTTCAGTCCCCTTCTATGGTGGTGGCTAAGTCCTATATATAGTGCCTCGGTCCTCCTCCCAAATATAAGCGGGAAGAGATCCCACAACGGCGGGATTTGAAAGGGGACAAGTTGTACAGTCTATCTGACAAAAGTAGTCTTCGCCTGCGAAAAGCCTCTAGTTGTGACGCTGCGGTGGGCTTGGTGATGACCTCCGTCCTGCCGATCTAGCAGTCTTGGTCTCGTTGCACCAGAATTGTCAGGACCCCGACTCAATGTCACATTGATCTAGCATGTAACACCTCATATCACTTTGCGGCCTCACGCACGGTATTTCCACGGGTGTCGCCTTACCTTTGTCCAGGACCGTTTGCGCCTTTTGGCACACATATATGATAGTGTTGCTAGCATCCATATGATAAGGAGCCCCGGCTGACATGGCTAGTCGTAAACCCAAAGTGGCACAAACTTACAGGGACAGGCATCCATGACCCAGCATCGAATGTGTCGGTCATCGCGAGTGAATCCAGGCTGTAGCACTGGGCTAGCAGACTCGTGAACCGGCTGTAGCGGCTAACAGACTCGGTATTCATCGCGACATTTCCCGAAGGATGTACACGAGAACGAAGAAGGACACATGCCGCCAGCCTAAGTGTTCGGAGCAAGAGCAAGCTACCATGGCTCAAAGGAAGCACTAGGAGACATTTCCCGAAGAGAGGCTACTAAGGATAAACAACTAGATAGTCAGATCCCACACATACCAAGCATTTCAATAACATACACACAATATGCTCGATATGTGCAAATACAACATGGCATCACAACATGACTCTACAACTCAAGTATTTATTCAATAGGCTCCGAGGAGCGAGATATTACAAACATGGGTCCCATGACCCAACACTCAGAGCATACAAGTCAAAGCACAAGCGGAAGCTTAACATGTCTGAGTACAGACATCTACAAATGAAAAAGGCTGAGAAGCCTAACTATCTACTAGATCCTGCCGAGGACACAAGATCGAAGCTGAGGTAACAAGCTAAACGTTGAAGTCCACGCGAAACTACTAATGAGACTGAAGTCTCTTTGCAAAAACATAAAATAGGCAAACATGAGTACAAATGTACCCAGCAAGACTTACATCAGAACTATCTACATATGCATCATTATCAACAAAGGGATGGTGGGGTTTAACTACAGCAAGCCAGCTTTGACTCAGTGGCTATCCTGAACTACGACTGCAATGTAACACTTTGAGGTGGCGCACATGAGTCCACATATTCACCATATCAACACACCAGTATGGATCCGCCTCCTCCCTCACGAGAACGCCATCCATAGCACTCATGCTTATCTTGCGATTTTAGAGTATCCACTTTCACCGCCTATGAACTGTACAGCAACCCAAGTCCTTTTCATGGACACGGCTATTCAATAGATAATGTTAACCCTGCAGGGGTGTACTTCTTCACACACGCTCTCACCACTTATCGCCGTTTACACGACATGTACTCGGCAACCTTCAAGCGGAAGCCCAGCGAGGGTGTCGGCCACAACCTAACTAACCACACAAGTCTCTTGTCCAGGTTTATCGCCTATTCGGGTTCCATCCGCAAGGAGATCCGGCCGGGGTGTCGCTCACGGCCCCAAACGATGTGTGCAGGGTTCCCAAGTCCACCATCCGGGTGCCACTTGGTACACCGGCCATCAGGTTTAGTCTCGTCCCAAGCCCACTGCACGGGTGCCACTTGGTAGACTACTAACACTACCTACAAACACCGTAAACAAGTTGCAACTCCCGGACAGAGATCATGTTGATTAATAAGTCGAGAGGGGTCGAGTTACCGGAACCCAATGTGTGGTAGTAACTGTTCATGGATCAAAAACACAGAACTCAGTTCCTGAGGACAGTTTCAATGAGACAACCCTCCATGTACTCCTACATGGCCTCTCACCACTACCTTTACCAAATCGTGTTCACACACTTAGCTCACACATAGTAGGACATGTTCACACGCCTCCAATTCATCCCCGATGAATCAGACCTGACACAACTCTAAGCAATAGCAGGCATGACAAACAAGCATGAATGAGTAGGCACATCAGGGCTCAAACAACTCCTACTCATGCTAGTGGGTTTCATCTATTTACTGTGGCAATGACAGGTCATGCAGAGCAATAAGGGGTTCAACTACCGCAGCAAGTAACAGTTGTATCGTTGTTGTCCTAATGCAGTAAAATAGAGCAGGAGCGAGAGAGTGGGATTGTATCGGAATGAACAGGGGGGTTTTGCTTGCCTGGCACTTCTGAAGATGATATAGCTCTTCATCGGTGTCATCGAACTCATCGTCGGTACGTCGTCTACTGAGAGGGGACAAACACCGACAAACAAGGAAGAACACAATCAATGCAATGCACAATATGATGCATGATCATGAAATGGCAATATGCTGTGTTTTGAGCTAATGCAACTAGCAACAGGTTAAATGAAGTTGGTTTGAATCAAAGATTCAAATTCAAACTCCAAATGTCATGGCTTAAATGCCCTTAATATGATTTGTTCTAAACAGCAGCTATAATTTGTCCTAACATGCATGAAAATGGTACAGATGGATAGGTTGGATTTTTCTGATCATTTTTCATATATAATTTGTTTCATTTGGAGTTACGGTTGATTTTATATGATTTTTAGAAGTTTTCGATATTTGCCAAAATAAATTAATCATTTTTGATTTATTTTAATCCCAGAAAATATTTACTGCATCAGCATGACGTAAGCCTGAGGTCAGCAGGTCAACTGACCCATCCAGGTCAAACCTCGCGCATGGGGCCCACGTGTCAGTGTCAACACTAAGTAACAGGGTTAATTAACCTAAACTAAAAACTGTTAGCAGGAGTGGGCCCACTCGTCAGGACCCAGGAGGGTTAGTTAGGGCTAAATACGCACTTAGCCGGTGGCTAATCGCCGGCGACCATTGACCACGGCGGAGGCTCGCCGGAAACACTGCTCTGGCATTATTTCGATGCACCGAGGGCACCAGGAGATGCCCCTTTATCGCCCCCATCCAACGGACCAAGCTAGAGGCCGCGGGGTGGCCGGAATCTCGCCGGCGTTGAGGTTTGGCGGCGGCAGAGCCACGGGCTCGAGGCAGGCAACAGCTACGGTGCACGGCAATAGGCGTGGCTGGTGGCACTAGGTTGCTAGGGAGGTGGTGAGCACGGTGGCACGCGCGGATGCGAGCTGCAGTGGCTCAGACCATGGCGGTGAGAAACCCCGGCGGCGGTGGCTCTCGGCCCCGGTGGTTAGCACGGCTACAGCGGCCGTACAGCGAAAATGAGAGGGGGAATGAGTTCAGGGGCTCACGGGGATCATGCAGGGAAGGTCAGCGAGCTCGGGGAAGCACGAACGGCGGCGAATCGACGATGAGGTTGTCGACGGCCGGAGGTTGAAGATGAGCTTGAGGACGACGCTGCAGGGCTTCCGGAGGGGCGTGGCTCGGTGGGGAGGAAGAGGGGGTCGAGGCGGAGCTCCTGAGCTCAGCGGCAGGGCAAGGGGTGGCTGGTGGCCGCGGCGAACGGCGTCGGTGGCGATGGTGGCGCTCGGCACGAGGTGCAGAGCGAGAGAGAGGAGGGGATGAGGACGAGGAAGTGGGCGAGAGGGGCCGGGGTGATGCGTGGCGACGCATGGAGGCGTCCAGGGCGTCGACGACGCAGGCAGCCAGGCAGTAGGTGGCTCGGGCGCGTGTGCACGCGCGGCGAGCACGCGCTCTGCCTACTGGCCTGGGGAGGAAGACGACATAGGAGGTGGAGGTGGGCTGGGCCGGCACATGCTAGAGTGCTGGGCCGCACAGTAGGTTGCCAGGTGAGTCTCTCTCTTTCTTTTATTTGTTTCTGTTTTCTATTTTCTGTAATTGTGTTTGGCTTTATTAAAAATGCCAGGGCATTTCCAAAAATCATGAAACTGCTTAATGTCCTTGTTTGGAATATTTCCAACAGCAAACATTTCAGTTTGTGATTATTTGAGCATTTAAAATATTATTTAGCAGTTAAATGCCCAAATGCAAATACCATATGATTTAATTCAAAAATCCAGAATGGCCTATAAAAATGTGCACCATTTTTGGGAGAGGTTCTAGACCATTTCCAAAAATAATGAACTTTTCTAAAGGGCATTTGGGTTCATTGAAAATATTTTTATTGAACCTATTTGAATTCAATTGGTGCTAGGGTTTCAACGATCCCCATTTCAACTTTCAACAGAATTTAAACATGATGCAAGCAATAACCAAACACCAGGCAGTACCAGAAGCTAGGGATGTGACAACTCACCCCCACTAAACAAGAATCTCGTCCCGAGATTCAAGCATAGGGTAAGATGAAAGGGGGGACGCAAACTTACACAATCTTCACGATCCCAGTTGCACTTCGAAGATCGTTGATTCGATCACCATCATTGTCTCGATGTCTTGCCCCAAGAACTCCAACAAACATGACAATGAGAGGGAAAGGAAAACTCTAGAGGGATCGATCTTATCGAAGGTCGAACAACTCATGATCAACCCACGGAGGGGGACATTGAAACATCTCTCGAGCTGAGACACAAAGCATTCGTCCAGAGGGATGGAGTGAAACACGTGACAAAGGTTCACTAGGTAGGCAATAATTCCACACCTAAGAAGGTGGTGAACGGTTGTCAACGTAGCGAGGAGTTGAGTTGCCATGATACCATAATGATGCACCTTAGGGAAGGTGACTCGTAGAAATATCCCCTTAAGTGGCAAAAAGAATTACCTTGATTTAGAGATCATTGAAACTCTTTATACCAGCCTAAGGCAATTCTCGAGCGATCGTTTAGAGGGGTTCGGTAGAATGGCATACCCGGATTAGAATGGATGATGTGGATTACCTTGTTGAAAACAACACAAGGGATGATTTTAGTAACTGGTTAGAAGCTCAACAGTAGAGAGTGAGTCCACTGTTTGAAAAGTTATAGCATAACCGAGGAAACTGAGAGCAATCCTAGTTAGTGCCGATGATAACACCTAGCGCTTGTGTGTGCTCTCAAGAACTTGAGCATTTCCATATTCATCAAGGTTTTACCAATTTCCGTAGCGAGGATCCTGGCAACACATCATACTACCATGATGAATACCGGTGGAAGATGCAGATGCAAAGGAAGATAACACCTTCTCAGATTTCACCTTAGAAATGCCAAGGTTGCAAGATCTAGATAATTGACCGAGAGACATTTAGCACTCCGCTTCTAATGTTCTCCTTGATGTGCTAGTGTATCCCATTCATAGATATGGTTTGATATCTAGAACATCAAGTAAAAGGTCGGACTTCGGGAACAAAAAATCCATAAGGGGCAACTAGGGAGTAAATCCTATGAAATCCTTATGGGGAGGTGGCCAACTTCTTCAATCAAGATACTACAATAATGGGTCTTCCGGCTGGGTGTGTCAGCCACGACATCCACTTTACCGGGTTACAAGAGACCAATATTATAGTTCTTGGGAACGTTCCAACCATCATATCTGCCTAAGATTCAGATCTGGTTGGTGTCAGGATATTCTAGACTCATCGAGTCTAGAAAGAAAAATGAAAGTTTGCAACACAAATCGACGAGATGACGTTGCGAGATTCTCGAAGAATGAACTACGGTAGTAAGCTCCAAAACATGAGCTGGTTCTGCTACACACATGTGAACACGCTGTCCCAGACAAGCATGACCACATAGTAGTCTTATAATAAAACACTACCGAGTTCAGGTTGGGAACCATCATCAAGGATATCAAAGTCTTTACGCAAGTCAATGGATTAGATCCCAAGCATAGACTTCTCTTCCTTGAACAAATCAATTAGTGGCTTGGTGTGCTAGGGACACATATGGAGTGGAGGTAGCGAGCCTGTCAAACCATAGCATACTTCGCACGTGCATGACTGACTTGGGATGGTATCAAAGGAAACAAAAACAATCTTTCTCAAGCTCACAGCGGCAACTTGCACCAGATGCACGTGAATCAAGAAATCACTTCTCTCATCCAACATATACTTCATGACGGGACATGAATATAATGCCTTCTACAAGTTTCCAACACTAGCCGAATGTTCAACACGAATCATGGACAAGATGAAAATGTTGTCAATGGGCTCAACAATAATCTATCAAGGCTTCCCTATAAATGGGGTTCCACAATCATGTGAACAAGGTGATAGCATTGGTCAGACCAAAGGATATAATGGTGTATGCTCGAGGAATCAACCATGAGTAAGACAACATTAAGAACATTGTTGGTTTTGATTTGATTTGATGATAGCCCATACTCAAATCAAAGATTGGATAGGATGATAGGTCCGAAAACTGATCATGAGGACCAATTGATGAAGATATCATCTTTCTTCAACACACACACACACAGAAAGATATCCCTTAACATGAACTAAGTCAGACAAGCTTTTATCTTACAACTCTCCAAGTTGTTGTTTAGCTTGACCAACTAGCTCAGGGGTATCCTGCACAGATTCTTGGAGAAGGTTGGTTTACAAGAAACCAACTTGATCACAAGCTCAACGCATTGGTCAGGGGGACAACCTGGTGATACTTCCGAGAAGATAATCGGAAAATCACGAGCCACCAATATACTACTAAGCTCGAGAATAATCTTGCTTTTTAGGGCAAGACGATATGATCAATAAGCAAGGAATCGAATAATCCTAACTCATTGATCGAAGAGTGCACCAGAAATAAGGACTAGGTAGCACAATCTATCTTAGAATGATGATTCAATACCAACATGCTAAGAATGAGATTATTGTCCATTAACTACCAAGCAACGGCGTGGCTAGAAGTATTGATTTCACACATCACGATTCACTTGTCGGCATTTCGGTTGCGACAACACGGAACCGAGGAATGAATAATGAGGGCGAGAAGTATCACTGTATCAAGAGTTCATAGGGTGGTGTGCAATTCCATGATATTCTTGATATAAAGATAGTAATACTCCAAGGTAGAACAAAGCAACAGCTAGATTGGCATTTTGATCTGCCGAGTACAACTACTTTGACCCAATCCTAGAAATGGATAAGGTACTGGAGTTTGTTTCTCCAAGTCATTCTAGAATAGAATGGCTTGATGGACCACAAGAGTAATAGGCATCGAAACGAATGCACGCATACTCTTGACTATCAATTGATAGACGAGGTCAGAAGACAACTAAAGAGGGACAACCCAAGAGAACATATGATTTTCTGAGTTGTGGATGCATGGACTAGCATGTCGAACGAGTTCAACATATATCTTCCAGATAACCCATGCAGAAAAGTTGAGCTGGCAGAGTCACGATATAGAATGGAGAACTCATCAAGAGCACTCTGGTTGTTATCTTTCGATTCAACAAGGAACTTCTGCCATAAATAGTTCATGGTATAGGAAGAAGGAAATACCACGGACCACGAGGACTAATGCAAAGGTTACTAATAACCTAAAGGAACGAGCAAACACTAACAACATGAGGTAAGTAGGGTGAATCTCGGGTTCAAAGACCCAGGAGTAGAATACCTACTACTAAGTTGCATCACGGGATGCTTTCGAGAATGAAGGCCAGAATGATCACACTAGAAACATAAAACATGGCTGGGTTACTAGGTGATCCTATAAGATACCTAGGGTCATAATAATAGCTTCAACATATATGTCAAGGCAATAGAATACCTCAACTCACCAATTAGTGTGGTTAAACTGGCGCAAAGGAACATCGAGAACGGGAGGAAGGGATTTGCAAATACATCAGATTATCTAGAAACCTAGAACGACTCGGACAGCATAACGGTTGTAAATTCTCAAAAAAGATTTGAGATAGCATGTAAAATAGTGGCATAACCACTTAGCATCACAATATCAAGGTTCCGAGATCAACAGTTAACATATGGAAGTAGTAGGAACTGAACTGAGACTTAAAATCGTCAATCCTATAAGTCTACGGATTAGTAACACGTGATCCTGATAGAAAGAAGAGAAAGCCTAGTTCCTTAACCCCGTAAAGATATGATGACTCAGATCAGAAGGCCATAAGGTAAAGGAGTAAAAAGAGCCTTACATTCCATCCCACAATCAATTCCCTTACATATAACAAAAGCATTTCTAGACTCAACTTCGACCAGTTTGGCTTGGTAATCCTACAGGCAGTCAAGCTCTGATACCAAAGCTGTCAGGACCCCGACTCAATGCCACATCGATCTAGCATGTAACACCTCATATCACTTCGCGGCCTCACGCACGGTATTTCCATGGGTGTTGCCTTACCTTTGCCCGGGACCGTTTGCGCCTTTTGGCACACGTATATGATAGTGTCGCTGGCATCCATATGATAAGGAGCCTGGGCTGACATGGCTAGTCGTAAACCCAAAGTGGCACAAACTTACGAGGACAGCATCCATGACCCAAAGATCGAACGCGTCGGTCATCGCCGAGTGAATCCAGGTGTAGCACTGGGCTAGCAGACTCGTGAACTGGCAGAAGGGCTAACGGACTCCGGTATTCATCGCGTGACATTTTCCCGGGGATGTACACATGAACGAAGAAGGACACATGCCACCAGCCTAAGTGTTCGGAGCAGTAGCAAGCTACCATGGCTCGAAGGAAGCACTAGGAGACATTTCCGTAAGAGAGGCTACTAAGGATAAACAACTAGATAGTCAGATCCCACACATACCAAGCATTTCAATAACATACACACAATATGCTCGATATGTGCAAATACAACATGGCATCACAACATGACTCTACAGCTCAAGTATTTATTCAATAGGCTCCGAGGAGCGAGATATTACAAACATGGGTCTCATGACCCAACACTCAAAGCATACAAGTCAAAGCACAAGCGGAAGCTTAACATGTCTGAGTACAGACATCTACAAATGAAAAAGGCTGAGAAGCCTAACTATCTAGTAGATCCTGCCGAGGGCACAAGATCATAGCTGAGGTAACAAGCTAAACGTCGAAGTCCACGCGGAACTACTAATGAGACTAAAGTCTCTCTGCAAAAACATAAAATAGGCAAACGTGAGTACAAATGTACCCAGCAAGACTTACATCAGAACTATCTACATATGCATCATTATCAACAAAGGGATGGTGGGGTTTAACTGCAGCAAGCCAGCTTTGACTCAGTGGCTATCCTGAACTACGTCTGCAATGTAACTCTTTGAGGTGGCGCACACAAGTCCACATATTCACCATATCAACAAACCACTATGGATCCGCTCCCGTCTCCCTACGAGAACGCCATCCATAGCACTCACGCTTATCTTGCGTATTTTAGAGTATCCACTTTCACTTGTCTATGAACTGCACAGCAACCCGAAGTCCTTTTCCGGACACGGCTATTCAATAGATAATGTTAACCTGCAGGGTGTACTTCTTCACACACGCTCACCACTTATCGCCGTTTACACGACATGTACTCAACCTTCAAGCTTAAAGCCCAATGAGGGTGTCGGCCACGACCTGACTAACCACACAAGTCTCTCATCCGGGTTTATCGCCTATTCGGGTTCCATCCACAAGGAGATCCGGCCGGGGTGTCGCTCACGGCCCCAAACGATGTGTGCAGGGTTCCCAAGTCCACCATTCGGGTGCCACTTGGTACACCGGGCCACTGTGCCTAGTCTGTCCCAAGCCCACCTGTACCGGGTGCCACCTGGTAGACTACTAACACTACGTACAAACACCAGAAACTAGTTGTAACTCCTGGACAGAGATCATGTTGATTAATAAGTCGAGAGGGGTCGAGTTACCGGAACCCAATGTGTGGTAGTAACTATTCATGGATCACAAACACAAAACTCAGTTCCTGAGGAGAGTTTCAACGAGACAACCCACCATTTACTCATACATGGCCTCTCACCGCTACCTTTACCAAATCGTGTTCACGCACTTAGCTCACACATAGTAGGACATGTTCACACGCCTCCAATTCATCCCCGATGAATCAGACCTGACACAACTCTAAGCAATAGCAGGCATGACAAACAAGCATGAATGAGTAGGCACATCTGGGCTCAAACAACTCCTACTCATGCTAGTGGGTTTCATCTATTTATTGTGGCAATTACAGGTCATGCAGAGGAATAAGGGGTTTAACTACCGCAGCAAGTAACAGTTGTATCATTGTTGTCCTAATGCAATAAAATAGAGCAGGAGCGAGAGAGTGGGATTGTATCGGAATGAACAGGGGGGTTTTCCTTGCCTGGCACTTCTGAAGATAATATAGCTCTTCATCGGTGTCATCGAACTCATCGTCGGTACGTCGTCTACTGAGAGGGGACAAACACCGACAAACAAGGAAGAACACAATCAATGCAATGTACGATATGATGCATGATCATGACATGGCAATATGCTGTGTTTTGAGCTAATGCAACTAGCAACAGGTTAAATGAAGTTGGTTTGAATCAAAGAATCAAATTCAAACTCCATATGTGATGGTTTAAATGCCCTTAATATGATTTGTCCTAAACAGAAGCTATAAGTTGTCCTAACATGCATGAAAATGGTACAGATGGATAGGTTGGATTTTTCTGATCATTTTTCATATATAATTTGTTTCATTTGGAGTTACGGTTGATTTTATATGATTTTTAGAAGTTTTGGATATTTTCCAAAATAAATAAATCATATTTGATTTATTTTAATCCCAGAAAATATTTACTGCGTCAGCATGACATAAGGCTGAGGTTAGCAGGTCAACTGAACCGTCCAGGTGAAACCTGGCGCGTGGGGCCCACGGGTCAGTGTCAACACTAAGTAACAGGGTTAATTAACCTAAACTAAAAACTATTAGCAGGAGCGGGCCCACTCGTCAGGACCCATGAGGGTTAGTTAGGGCTAAATACGCACTTAGCCAACGGCTAATCGCCGGCGACCATTGACCATGGCGGAGGCTCACCGGAAACACTGCTCCGGCAGTATTTTGATGCACCGAGGGCACCAGGAGATGCCCCTTTCTCGCCCCCATCCAACGGACCAAGCTAGAGGGCGCGGGGTGGCCGGAATCTCGCCGGCATTGAGGTTTGGCGGTGGTAGAGCCACGGGCACGAGGCAAGCAACAGCTGCGGTGCACGGCAGTAGGCATGGCTGGTGGCACTAGGTTGCTAGGGAGGTGGTGAGCACCGGTGGCACGCGCGGATGCGAGCTGCACTAGCTCAGACCACGGCGGTGGGAAACCCCGGCGGCGGTGGCTCGCGGCCCCGGTGGTTAGCATGGCTACAGCGGCCGTACAGGGAAAATGAGAGGGGGAATCAGTTCAGGGGCTCACGGGGATCATGCAGGGAAGGTCAGCGAGCTCGGGGAAGCACGAACGGCGGCGAATCGACGATGAGGTTGCCGGCGGCCGGAGGTTGAAGATGAGCTTGAGGACGATGCTGCAGGGCTTCCGGAGGGGCGTGGCTCGATGGGGAGGAAGAGGGGGTCGAGCCGGAGCTCCTGAGCTCAGCGGCAGGGCGAGGGGTGGCCGGTGGCCGCGGCGAACGGCGTCGGTGGCGATGGTGGCGCTCGGCACGAGGTGCAGAGCGAGAGAGAGGAGGGGATGAGGACGAGGAAGTGGGCGAGAGGGTCCGGGTTGATGCATGGCAACGCATGGAGGCGTCCAGGCGCCGGCCGACGCAGCAGCCAGCAGAGGTGGCTCGGCGCGTGTGCACGCTGGGCGCACGCGCGCCTCGCCATTGGCACGGGAGGAAGACGACAGAGGAGGTGGAGGTGGGCTGGGCCGGCACATTCTAGAGTGCTGAGCCGCACAGTAGGTTGCCAGGTGAGTCTCTCTCTTTCTTTTATTTGTTTCTGTTTTCTATTTTCTATAATTGTGTTTGGCTTTATTAAAAATGCCAGGGCATTTCCAAAAATCATGAAACTGCTTAATGTCCTTGTTTGGAATATTTCCAACAGCAAACATTTCAGTTTGTGATTATTTGAGCATTTAAAATATTATTTAGCAATTAAATGCCCAAATGCAAATACCATATGATTTAATTCAAAAATCCAGAATGGCCTAGAAAAATGTGCACCATTTTTGGGAGAGGTTCTAGACCATTTCCAAAAATAATGAACTTTTCTAAAGGGCATTTGGGTTCATTGAAAATATTTTTATTGAACCCAGTTGAATTCAATTGGTGCTAGGGTTTCAACGATCCCCATTTCAACTTTCAACAGAATTTAAACATGATGCAAGAAATAAGCAAACACCAGGCAGTACCAGAAGCTAGGGATGTGACAAGAATGGAAACCTTTGGCTGATTCCTCGGGACTCCGCGCCTGTGGCTTGCCTCCCTTGCACCAAAGAGGAAACTTGCGCTCTGCGCCAGCCTGACGCCCGCTTGGCGTTGGTCGTCATGGCTCACGTCAGTTGAGCCTCATGAGGTAGCTGCATAGATCTCTCTGCCCCTCAGGAGCCCTCCTGAGGAGGCCAACTCCTTCAGGTGTCTTGGCATCGTCCGCCTCGCGAGGCTTGGCCCCTCGCGAGGGTCTTGCTGCGTTGTTGTCAAAGCTGGGCCATACCAGGCCGTCGATGGAGCCACGTGGGGGGCCGCAGGCAGGCAGGACTGGATACCCCCAAGTCCAGGACGCCGACACTATGGCAAAAACTCTTCAAAGAAAACCATAGAATCATCAAAACAAGCACACAACACAAAGAAAACAGAATATGTCAAAAACAAAACAGTCTGTAGCAATATGGATATTTCGAATACTTCTGTAACTCCAAAATTTCTGAAAAATTAGGACAACGTGAGTAATTTTCTTATTAATCTTCTGCAAAAAGAATCAACTCAAAATCTCTCTTCTGTAATAAATGGGAATTTTTTCGTTAGCGCAAAAGTTTCTGTTTTTCAGCAAGATCAAATCAACTCTCACCCAAGTCATCCCGAAGGCATTGCTTGGCACAAACACTAATTTAAACCACAAAAACACATATAAACATAGGCATAATTGGGTATTTTATTGAAAACAGCAAGAAAACCAAAAAGCAAAAAGATACAAGTTGGGTTGCCTCCCAACAAGCACTATCATTTTACGCCCCTAGCTAGGCATAATAATTTCAATGATGCTCACACAAAAGATAAGAATTGAAACACAAAGAAAGCATCATGAAACATATGACAAACACACTTAAGTCTAACAAACTTCCTATGCATAGGAATTTTATAAGAAAACAAATTATCAAGTCAAGAAACATCTAACATATGCAAAGAAGAGGAATAAAACTTTGACGATCTCAACATAACTAGAGGTAATTTTGTAACATGAAAATTTCTACAACCATATTTTCCTCTCTCGTTATAATTACATGTGGCATCATATTCAAATTGAAAAAAAAAGCTATCACATAACATATTCTCTACATTATCCACATGCATGCAAAGTTGTCACTCTTCCAAAATAGTGAGATCATCAAATAAAGTCATGACCTCTCCAAGCCCACTTTCAACAAAAATTTCATAAGATTGAACACTCTCCAAATATATGGGATTATTTTTAGTTAACGTTGACACTCTTCCAAACCCACTTTTAATATCATCGCACACATATTCATCATGAGGTTTAAATAAATTTTCAAGATCATAAGAATCATTATCACCCCAATCATGATCATTGCAATAAGTAGTGGACCTAGCAATATTAGCATCCCCGAGCTTGGGGTTTTGCATATTATTAGCACAATTGACATTAATAGAATTTATAATAACATCATTGCAATCATGCTTTTCATTCAAGGAGCTATCATGAATAAGTTTAGAAATTCCTTCGTTCAACGGATTTTTTCAGATTCATAAATCTCAAGCAAAACTTCATAAAGATAATCTAGTGAACTCAATTCACTAGCAATGAGTTCATCACAATTGGATCTCTTGAAAAGATTAGCAAGTGGATGAGGATCCATATCAATAGATTTTTAGCAAGCGAAGATGCAAGCAAATAGAAGGCACATGGAACCACAAGCAAACATAAGATCTGACGAGAAAAAGGCAAACGAAAAAGGAGGGCAAATAAAACGGCAATTTTTCGAGAAGTGGGGGAGAGGAAAATGAGAGGCAAATGGCAAATAATGTAAATTGCAAGGAGATGAGATTTGTGATTAGGAACGTGGTTGATGTTGATGATGTCTCCCTGGCAACGGCACCGAAAATTCTTTTTGATGTCTGCTAGAACTACATCGGTATTTCCCCAAAGAGGAAGGGATAATGCAGTACAGCGACGGTAGGTATTTCCCTCATTGATGAGACCAAGGTTATCAAACCAGTAGGAGAACCACGCAACACAACGTAAACATCTCCTACACACAAATAACAAATACTCGCAACCTGACGTGCTAAAGGGGTTGTCAATCCCTTTCGGGTAATGGCGCCAGAAATTGGCAAGTGGATGGGAGAAAGTTGTAATAAATTGGATAAATGGATCGCAAATAAAATAAAGTGCAGCAAAGTATTTTTGTATTTTTGGTTTAATAGATCTGAAAATAAAAGCAAATGAAAATAGATCATGACGGCAAATATATTAAAGAAGAGACCCGGGGGCCCTAGGTTTCACTAGTGGCTTCTCTCGAGAAAAATAGCAAACGGGGGGTAACAAATTACTGTTGGGCAATTGATAGAACTTTAAATACTCATGACGATATCCAGGCAATGATCATTATATAGACATCACATCCAAGATTAGTAGACCGACTCCTGCCTACATCTACTACTACTCCACACATCGACCGCTATCCAGCATGCATCTAGTGTATTAAGTTCATGGAAAACCGGAGTAATAGAATGACGACATGATGTAGACAAGATCTATTTATGTAGAAACAGACCCCATCTTGTTATCCTTAATAGCAACCATACATACATGTCGGTTCCCCTTCTGTCACTGGGATCAAGCACCGTAATATCGAACCCATCACAAAGCACCTCTTCCCATTGCAAGATAAATAGATCAAGTTGGCTAAACAAAACCCAAATATTGGAGAAGAAATATGAGGCTATAAGCAATCATGCATATAAGAAATCAAAGAAGACTCAAATAACTTTCATGGATAAAAACATAGATCTAATCATAAATTCAAAGTTGATCAGATCCCAACAAACACACCACAAAAAGAGTTACATCATATGGACCTCCAAGATACCATTGTATTGAGAATGAAACGAGAGAGAGGAAGCCATCTAGCTACTAACTATGAACCCGTAGGTCTATAATGAACTACTCACACATCATCGAAGAGGCACCAATGAGGATGATGAACCCCTCTGTGATGGTGTTTAGATTGGATATGGTGGTTCTGGAACTTGCGGCGGCTGGAATTGATTTTCGTCGACTCCCCTAGGGTTTCTGGAATATTGGGGTACTTATAGAGCAAAGAGGAGGTGCAGGAGGCCGCCGAGGTGGGAATAACCCACCTGGGTGCGCCTTGGCCCCCAGGCGCGCCCTGGTGAGTTGTGCCCCTCTCGGGACACCCCTCTGGTACTTCTTTGGCCCATCTTGGGTCTTCTGGTCCAGAAAAAATCCACAATAAGTTTCACTGCATTTGGACTCCGTTTGGTATTGATTTCATGCGATGTCAAAAACAGCAATTGGCACTGGTAACTATGTCAATAGGTTAGTACCAAAAAATGATATAAAATGATTGTAAAACATCCAAGAATGATAATATAATAGAATGGAACAATAAAAATTATAGATACATTGGAGACATATCACACACTCAACCGATACCGCCTTCCGGGGCCGCCGCCCCGACATGCCACCGCTCATCCTCGAGCAGCAACGCTGCACGATGCAGCTACCCACATCCCACACTGCTCAGGACAGCCGCACGCACACCATGAATGCTGCACCGCATCCAGGGCCGTCGCCCCGATATACCTCCACTCGCCCTCGAGCAGCAATGCAGCACAATACAGCTACCTCCAGCCCATGCTGCGTGGGACAACTGCACGCATACCACGAACATCTGGGGCCGCCGCCCCGATGTAATGTCAGATCGCCCCCTCTAGGGCGCATTGATTGGGCCCACACACCCACCTCCCAAGCGGGACAAGAATGCTACCTAACCAATGTTGAGCAAGAGCCCCCCCTCATAGAGCTGCCACTCACATTGTTCCCGAGATCGCCATCTCGACGCACAAACAGAAACCACCCAGGGCCGCCGCCCCGACGCCCACTGTCCCCGAAGACGAAGAGATCCGTGCAAACTGCAACATACTGACTCTTCAGGCGGTGCCTCAAAGAAAGAAACGACGTAGGCACCGTCATCGCCCGCTTTGATCATCCAAAGTAGGGATTTCTCCCGGAGAGTTGTGTAATGGAGCTCCACGACAACGCCTTAAAGAAGGGGAGTGACACCATGGTGTTGCCATTGCTGGCACGAGCAAATTTGATGACGCATACCTATTGCTTGAGACTGCGCATGCTCAGGTGAAGCTATGCCAGAGGGGGTGCCAGGCTATGCCGCCATGGTGGGAGCTCATCGAGTGCAACTGCGATGTCATACGCTTATGCAACATAGCTAAAGCCTTCACCCGGATGCTCCAGCGACACTGAAAACTGCCAACCATCGTAATGTCAATCCACATATCGTCTATGTATGGATGGATGCGATTGGTTTTGTTTCGATCGGTAGATATGGGCAGTTTGGTAGAATTCCATGATTCCATCCATAAGGGCTCATTTGGTAACCAGGGATCCTCCGGGCAACTCCCTTCCCCGGGTGGGAAAACCTCGAGCCGAATTGAACCCGGGGAATCTACCGCCGCATTTAGTTCCTAATGAAGGGGAAGGAACCCGTCCCTTTCCCTGGCCCTTCCCTGGTGGAGTTTTCCGCTCCTCGACATGTCGGGGAGAAAGACCTTGATATGTCTCCAATCTATCTACTATTTCTAATGCTTTTTCTCTTGTTTTGGACACTAATTTGCATGATTTGAATGAAACTAACCCGGATTGAGGCTGTTTTCAGCAAAACTACCATGGAGTTGTTTTTGTGCAGAAATAAAAGTTCTCGGATTGGCACGAAACTTTGCGAGGATTTTTTATTCAATAAATAATAACTTTTGGAGCCAAGAACCATCGGAGGGGGGCACCTGGGTGGTCACAACCCACTAGGGCGCCCCTCCTCTAAGCGCGCCCAGGTGGGTTATCCCCACCTGATGGCCCCTTAGACTCCAACCCTCATACTATAAATTCATATTTTCGGAAAGAAAAATCAGGGAGAAAGAGTTATCGTGTTTCACGAGATAGAGCCGCCGCCACCTCCTGTTCTTCATCGGGAGGCCAGATCTGGAGTCCGTTTGGGGCTCCGGAGAGGGGGGTCTTCGATCTTCGTCATCACTAACCCTTCTCCATCGCCAATTTCATGATGCTCCCACCCGGGAGTGAGTAATTCCTTCATAGGCTCGCTGGTCGGTGAGGAGTTGGATGAGATTCGTCATGTAATCGAGTTAGTTTTGTTAGGGCTTGATCCCTAGTATCCATTATGTTCTGAGATTGATGTTTCTATGACTTTGTCATGCTTAATGCTTGTCACTTTGGGCCTGGGTGCCATGATTTAAGATCTGAACTGTTTATGTTATCACCATTATATCTATGTTCTAGATCCGATCTTGCAAGTTATAGTCACCTACTACGTGTTATCATTTGGCAAACCCGGAGTTACAGAAGTCGATACACTTCCCGGTGATGACCGTAGTTGGAGGATTTCATGTATTCACTGAGTGTTAATGCTTTGTTCCAATTCTCTATTAAAAGGACGCCTTAATATACCTTAGTTTCCAATAGGACACCGCTGCCATGGGAGGGTACGACAAAAGATGTCATCCAAGTTCTTTCCATAAGCATGTATTACTATTTACGGAATACATGCCTACATTATATTTATGAACTAGAGCTAGTGACGTATTGCCCTAGGTTATGAGTGTTACATGATGAATATCATCAAATGAATTCACCAATCCAATGCCTACGAATTTCTCTCATATTGTTCTTGCTAAGTTACTACTACTATTGTTACTATTGTACTTGCTACAAAATCATTGCTATCACTGTTACCATTACTATTGCTATTTCTACTACTATCAAAACTACCATACTAGTTTGCTACTGATCACTTTGATGTAGATAATTAATCTCCGGGTGTGGTTTAATTGACAACTCAGCTGCTAATACTTGCAAATATTCTTTGGCTCCCCTTATGTCGAATCAATAAATTTGGGTTGAATACTCTACACTCGAAAACTGTTCTGATCCCCTATACTTGTGGGTTATCAGACCTCATCTCCATCGTTCTCTCGACTAACAAGGAACATCATTGGGTGAAAGTCTACAACCTTTGAGGCTGCATTCTCCGGCGATCGGGAGTGACACCGCCCGCTCCGTCCTTCCTGAGCACTCCGCCCCTCCGGCGACAACGACAGTAATGGTCTGGTGGTCTTCCTCATCCTTCCCATGAACTCCCCTCATCCTAGAAGCTCCTCTCTCCACTGCCAAATGATCTGCACCTGACAAAGTTTCGAATATTTCTTCCCCCAGCTGTGTGCATGGTCTCACCGATCTCATCATGTTTGACGATTGCAACTTTGCCTCCCACACGCGCATTCCCCTGGTATTGTCTTCAGATCATCCGCAAATGGTGGCTGACCGACAGCGACAACACATCGTTGATTGATAAGGAGGATGTCTGGAAGGTGCTCACTTGCAGCATTTGCCGCCATGGCCTGTGGCATAGAACGCCTTTCTATTGGGAATTTGGCTGCTTCGGTTCATTGTTTCCCGGTTTGGCCTACCCTAGCTACTCCCATCAGTCAAAGAATGATGTAGATTTTTCATGGTGTTTAAGCTTGCACAAGACAATCTCACCCAACACACTTGTTCCTTGGGAATAGCTCCCCTAGCATCCAACTGAAGCCTAAATGTTACTCCCTCCGGTCCATATTTTTGTCACTTAAATGGATGTATCTAGATGTACTTCAGTATTAAATACATCCGTTTGAGCGACAAGTAATATAGATCGGAGGAAGACATATATCCTCATTCCACGACGACTCGACATGGCTGATGAGTTCGCACACGAAGCTAAATTCAAAAGTTATTTGTCAAAAAAAAAACAGAAATCACAAATGTATGAGCGGCACACGGGCAGCCTACGGACGTGTGTCTCTGGCCCTCTAGAATCTCCTGCCTTCAGGATGGGCCTGTCTCTGGTTTCAAATCATTTAATTGCAGCTATTATACATCTACGTAAAAACTCTTACGAAACTTTGGTACGAGCTCACATGGCTTGATTTTGTTAGAAAAGGTAAGGGCCAGGCCCACCCCATCAAATTCGGGGGGAGGAGGACGGGGGTTGTGCTCCATACGGCGCCTTTCGCACCCTGGAACAAACTGGCGCTCATGTGTGCCTGAGTGGGCCGCTGCCTAGCAAAGCCCCCCTCTCGGTTCCAACTGCAATATTGATGAACATTTTCCAAATTGCGAAATCAGAAGAGGTCTATGAAAATTATGAAAAAATCCGGTCAGAGAAAAAAAGTTGTCATCGATATTGAAAAAAAGTTCATCAATTTAAAAAAATTAAAAATTAAGAAAGGATCATCCATATTGGATAGGAAGTTCATTGATTTGGACAAAAATAAAAATATATAAGAAAGGTTCGTCGATTTTGTAAACACATTCATCAATATTGGACAAAAAATTCATTGATTTTTAAAAAAATCACAAATTTGAAAAAAAAATGATTTTGAAAGAAAGTTCACAATAAAAATAAAAAAATGTTTATCAATTTTGAAAAAAGTTCATCAATTTGAATAAAGTTCACGAATTTACAAAAAGGAGAAAAATAAAAAGAAAAGGAAAACTGAAAGAAAAAACCGAGTTAGTAATCGCAAGAGGTGTGGTATCTCCGGCGGCTACTGCAGCTAATCGAGATCGCGGGTTCGAATCTCCCTCATGCTCGTGTTTTTTGCAGTTTAAAAAGAAAAAGGAAAAATCTAATGGGCCGGCCTAGCACGAATGGGGGTGTGCGCCCGTTTGGAAAATACACAGTAACGACACCTGAAGCACCAAATAGAAAATACGGATTAGTTTAGGAAGGAAAGAAACATAGCTTTATGTAACCTATGAAGTAGGTGTAGCATTTTTTATTTAATCCCACACCCCATACAATCTGTAAATTTTGCACGTTGCGTGTAGCGAAGCTCAATAGGAATATCTATTATGCCCTCGAGAGTTATTTATCCAAAATCATCACAGTTGGGACTAGGGTAACAATTTGATACCATATTTGTGCCAGGACATAAAAAACCACCAACTCTGTGCGTAATCAGTAACGCGGAGCACTAATCGTTGAGTTTGCTCGAGAAAACAGTGAATCTGACAGGTAGGCCCCACCTATCAGGCTGACGTGGCAAAGACCAAAAAGTTTGACCAACTGATGTGGCAAAAAAGATGCGGGCCCCACCTGTCAATGAGTAAACGATCATCTTCTTCACACCTCTATTTCTATGAGTCATTTCATCAAACAACTTTTAGCCGGCCGACGGGGAGCTCTTTCTCAGGGTATGGCAATGAGCTTCCACGGTCAGCGGCTGGTTGGGCGTGAGGCTGCCGGCGAGGACAGCCGGACATGCCCTCCATGGTGCGCGCCAGCACGGGCGCGGCCAGGGGATCCCTGGATTCCGCTGCAGCATCGCCAACCACCATGCACAGCAGGTCCAGCGTGTCGGGGCGTCGCTAGCCTAGGTGCACAGACTCACTGTGTAGCGCCGCTAGTGCACGCTCCGCCATGGACATCGGGGCCATCCTTTGGTCACGTGGAGAGGAACATGCTGCTCTCGAGGATGTCCTCTGGTCGTGTAGAAGCCCCATGCTCCGGCGCGCATGCCCCGGAGGGCATGTCCAGCCGTCCTCGGCGACAGCCTCACGCCCGACCAGCCGCTGGCTGCACGTCCGCGCGGCCTCCCGTGGTCACCGAACGATGCCCCGTGTTCCGCACGCACGCATCTGGCCATTATACGTGGACGCCAGAGCTGAGGAAGAATGACGCGCGGCCGGCTGCTTTAGAGGCTTCTCAGGCACGCCCTGCGTGACGCCGAGGAAGGCGGCCACTTCCACGGGCTGCTCGGGGACATGACCTGGTCACGGGGCAGACGCGGCTCGGGGAAGGCGGCCACTTTGACTTCCACGACGCAGCCGGCGAGGATAGCGTTGAACGCCGACCACCGCGTGTACGTGTTGCCCGGCGGTGCACACATGCTCGGCAAGGGAGAAGAATCAGCCACGGCGTAGCTCGGCCGGAGACAGAGAAGAAGTAAGGGGCGCTCAAAACCTATTCGTTGAAATGCTAATGGAGGAAAAGAGGAAGAAATAAAAGGAAAAGGTAAAAAAACAGTTGTGTTATTGAGAGGTGGGCCCCACCTGCCGGTTTGGCTATTTCCGCGACCAAATCCGAGCGTCAGTGCTCCGCGTTACAGATTAGGCGCATAGTTGGTGGTTTTTTGTACCCTGACACTAATTTGTTACCCTAACCTCAAGTGTGGTGGTTTTGGGTAAATAACTCTGCTCTCGACATACTCTTTTTTGCGGCGACATTGTAGACATGTTATAGTGCACTGAGTGAGATTATGTGGTCGCACTAGACTTTGAGGTGCAAATGGGTACCCTTTTAAGGTATTCTTTGATCTTGTTTAGTTTAACAAAATGAACTAAATTTTTAGAAGCCACATCATCATTTTTTTAAATCTTTTATTTGGCTAAACTAAGGAGGGTCAGAGGGCATTCTCAGAGGATCACAAATTTGCATACCAAACAAGAATTCGAAAAACAACATTTTTGAAAATTGTGTACAGTCAGAGTTAAGTGAGATAAAAAAAATAAGATGGCCAAACAACAAAAGCACCAAAATGTTAGGCTGTGAACCACAATTAGCTTTCCATGTAATACAACTTTATCTCATTGTTACACACGTATAGAAAAGATCTATAGGTAGCAAAAAGTAGCCGGCTAGCAGATCCACACAACACTACTGTACCTGTTATTGTTGCTAGCGTACGTCCTTCCACCTCTAATCATATAATTAATCCGAAGTAGTCAGACCACATCATCAATATATTTGTAGTTTTTTAGCACAAACAGTAGGTGATTTAGCTACTGTAAATATATGTCTACAGTTCAAAGCATATATGATAAGTTGACGGATCAATACTTCAATCCGCTGGTGAAGGGCACGCCGGTCTGCGGCAGCCAGTTGCCCCCAAGCACCATGCTGTCGACGGTAAAGTTGCCGGCATCGGCGCCGTCGCCTAGCACGTGGTAGCCCGGCCAGGTGACCCGACGGCCGGTGTCGGCACCCGGACCAGAGTTGTTGTACTCGGCGTAGTAGAGCGTGTCGAGCGCGAAGTCTCCGGACCACGGCATCCACCCGGTGGCGTCGACGAGCCCGCCGATGTACGACTCCATGACCACCGTGCGCGAGTAGTTCTTCCACGGCCGGCCGAGGAAGGTGCGCGTGTCAAAGGCGGCGTTGGCCGCGAGCTCTGGGGACGGAAGGAGGGTGCAGCCCTGGATGGAGGTGCCGGTGTTCTGCTCCGGGTTGGTGCGGCCCTGCGCGGTGACGGTGTTGCTCTGGCCCTGCATGGGGAGGCGGGAGTAGAAGGTGCAGTCCTGGAACACGACGGCGGCGTTGCCGAACACGTAGTCCACGGTGCCGTGCACCTCGCAGCCGCGGTAGAACTGGCGGAGGGAGTGCGTGTAGAGCGTGTCCTGGTACGCCTCGAAGCTGCAGCTGTAGAATGTCGACAGGTCTGCGCTCGACCGGAGCGCCACCGCCTGATGCTTCGCCGGGCCGGCCGTGTTCCGGATCGTCATGTTCATCGCCACGAATCCTTGTCCATGCACAGCTGTGCCATGCGTACATTCAAATTAAGTTCATCCAAAAATTAAGGTATTGAAATCAAAATATTATAGTTCCGCGCCACTATAATAAAATTTGTGGACATGTTAGCGGAAAGTGACGCATATGTTTGCGCATGTTTGCTCTCTGGGCGCAACTAGGTAGTGCATGATGATGGGACGAGACACGAGACAATATTGAGATCCGACACGGACCAACTCATTAATTCGCTCCATTACCAGCACTGGTGTCATGGGACCAAATTAAAGCGACGTTTTTTAGGTTTCATCCTCCCTAGCCATTTGCCAGCAGAGGCACGCCTAGCTAGTGTCACTCCCATTTTATACTTCCTTTATTCGAAGTGCAAAGCTCACAAATGCCCACTGGTTACCAGCTTGCCTCTCGTTTGGTCATCCATTTAGCCCCTCCATTCTTAAACTGATTTTTTAAAGATTCTAAAACCAAAATTCATCCAAACCTTTTGAAATTTGATTTTACATAATTCCTCCATTTGTAAGATGATTTCATAAGTTGTTGTTTCGCCAAATTGCTATTGGAGCTCGATTTTTGAAAAAAAAAACTTTCTATTGTAAAAAATTCCTGAAAAACATATCATACATGATACATATAGATGTATAGTGCATGTTTACAAAGTTTCATGATGAAATGTGTCGTAGTCAATCCAGATATGCATGCAAACATCACTTTGGCCAATTATAAATAATTCAATCATCCGACTTCCTATTTTTCCTTTTTCGAAAACATGCAAGAGATCTGCATGTGCATGTGTGTGTGTGTATTACTTAATTTGTACTCAGTGTACCTTAAAACAAGAGCAATACCGAATAAGGAGTATAATTTCTCTGAGACCGGCTATAACAAGGTTACGTAGACGGGCTATAAGAGATGGCATGTTAGATTTTTGCTTAGTTCAAGGACATAACAGAGAATCGGGCTTTTGGATTATAGTCAGCTGCAGCTTGGGCTATAAACACCATTTGTGAAAGAAATGGGTGGGCCACATAATAATAACATAGTATGCAAGTATGACTAACTATTATATGAATTCGTTATTAGATAGGCTATAGATCACGTGGCCAATTCATATACCTGGCTGTTAACTGTATTAACCTTGCTCTGATCTAGCTAATCCAAAATTTGTAACGAGCGTATTTTTCCCTTCTCAATGGAAAAGTAGAGCACCGGCCTCCTATATCCGTTAAGAATAGGAGTATATGGGAGTATGTTCTATGCCCAAAAGACCAAAGTGAGTAGAAAATATTGACGGTGAACAAAAGACCAAAAGGTTTGACAACAACAGGTTGAAGTGTTCGATGTTTTTGTCTGATCGTTGTCAACGATTGCGTTCCAATTTATCAAGAAAAATTACGTGTCCTCTGCATATATGCATTGTACACTTACCAACGGTGGCCGAGTGGAAGGTGGTCCAGCCGTCAACAACGCTCCGGTTGCCGGTGATCACCGTCTGTCCGATCCCATCGCCCATCATCATGACGTACTTCATCTTCTTTGGCACCTCCACGTTCTCCTCGTACACGCCTGCAAGCACGTATATCACGTAGTACCCGGTGCTGCCGTTGAGGTTGGTGGGCGCAGCCGCCACGGCATCCCCGACCGACGTGTAGTTCCCGGAGCCACCCTGATCCACCGTCACTGCCCTGTTCACCGCCACCGTCCCTTGGGGCCCCTCGATCGCCATCCTCCGGACCATCTGCTCGTCGTTCGCGTCGAACAGCCCCCTCCTCGCGTGCGCCGGGACCGCCGGCGGCTTCTTGTGGCCGTGGTGCGGTTTCTTGGCGCCCTTGGGCGCCTTCGCCGTGGGCACCCATACCCTGGTGAAGAGCGACAGCGAGAGGCTGTAGAGCTTGGTGCCGTTGGAGATCGGCTCGGCGAGGCCGCCGCCACGGTCGGACCACGACCCCGACGCGGCCTGCAGGCCGTCGAGGCATGTCTCCTGGTTGGTCAGGATCGCCGAGAGCAACGTCTGTACGTCGTCGGCCTGCGGGTCGAGGAGCGTCTCCGTGCCCTGGAGCGCAGTGCCGGTGGCGGAGAGGAAGTCGACGTTGAGCTCGGAGAGGAGCTTGCAGTCCTGCAGCGCGCCTATCGCGCTACGTGAGAGGTGGCGATGACGGGAAAGGTAGCGGTCGACGAGACCGACGAATTTGTTGGCACTGGCGAGGGACTTTGCGACCGAGAAGCGGCCGTAGGTGTAGAGGTCGCTCGTCCCATGCGGCGGCAGCACGGTCCGGCAGAACGTGGGGTCCGTCGTGTCGTTGCACGCGGTGGAAGGTGACACCGGCGTGGACGGTGGCGGGTCGTCAGAGAGCGAGAGAACCAACAAGGAGAGCAGCAGGACGGCCGAGAGGGCGCTGCCATAGTAGACCGCCATGGTAGCTAGCTAGGTGAACTATGTGGCAATGTGGCATATGTTTTCTGCGTGTGTTTTGGTGATCGATAGGCAGTGATCAGTGGTCATTTTTATAGGTGAAGATGAGCAGGGCTTCATGGTGATCTACTGATCTTTAGGTCAAGAGGTGATTAATTAATTAGGATCAGATTTTAGTGAGCTCGAGTGAGAGAGCGAGAGAGCTTTTTGCGCCTCGAAAAAGCGCGTGGACAGAATGCAAGTGGGCGGCGAGGGTGCGTCTAGGCCGAGCACGCTTGGGCTGGAGAGTGGAGAGGCTGGCCATATGGACCATGGACGCACATTGTGTTTTGGGTTGGTTTGGCCGGATTCAAATGGCGATCTCGGCTTGTTCTATTGGTCAATGTTAAACGGCTTGGATTGACCTTTTGTTTGGCCAGAGCTCGTGGTTGACCTGACCTGTGTACTTGGTATAAAATCTTATTTATATGCCTAACATTGTACTAGTATAGTTACTCGACAGATGGATCTATGCGAAAACGTTTCCATTTCATTTTGTTTTATTTTATTAAAATAGAGGCAAAAGATTTGCCCCGAAGATTAACTATGTAGTATATTCTACTCTAAAGATAGATTTATGTGAAAAAGACAACTTCATTTTATTTATTTTTCTAAACACAAGCAAAGGATTTGACTTGTGGTTAATTAAGCATAAGAGAATTGCTCAATTATTAACAGGGGACTGAAAAAAATACAAGAAATCACATGTGGACTACTGAAAGTATGAAACCCCATGAGTACACGATCGACCTGACAAACATACCCAACGTGCAACTATCACAAGCCCGCGCGCCCTACATCGCAAAGGAACTCCCAAAAAAGACAATTCAAATGCACACACCACCAAAATCATGCTGACAAACCAAATCATAAGGACGGCCCAAGAGACTTAGGGCCATCTGTTAAGAAATTACAAATACCTTCCTCATGATGGCACTCTTCTTGCCCTTGTTCCTAAGGGCCTTCTCCGCCTTATTGACCTTGCCTTCCCCACCAAGAGACAAGCGGTCTTCTTGTCAGATCAAGGGCTAGCCACCTCCAAGCTGGCAAGCGAGTCGCAAAACTCTTTCGTAAAGAGAGCCTCAAAATTAAGTGCCAATGGACCGGTCTCATCAACCTTGTCACCCACAAACACCACATACCCAATAGCCTTAGACGAGTGAGTGGCAATAGCATTAAAACATCCATTGGCCCTGTTTGGATACTCTAACTTGGTTAGAGGTTAGAGTTACTTTCTAACTCTAGACTAACCTTGAACTAACTCTAGCCTTTGGTGGTGTTTGGATGAGAGGGTAAGTTTGACAATAAATCCACTTTTTTCAATCCTTTGACTCTTTTAACCAGGATTTGTTGTGGCCGGCTCTTGTGTGGCTTCCGCCTGCTCACAAATGACATAAATAAATCATCTTTGCAAATCAAGTATCCAAAATATGATAAATGTTATTTTGTCCATACATGTCGAAGCCGTCTCTGTCCATCGCAGGGTGGGGGCGTGGGGGTGACCAGTACCGCAGCCGGCGAAGGCCGCGTCGGAGATGGGGCAGATGGATGGGAACGGGAGGGGCGATGGGATGGAGGAAGATGGGGCCGGCGGGGGCGGGCTGACTGATGCAGCGAGATGAAGGCGGACGGGGGCGGGCGGACTGATGCGGCGGGATGGAGGCGGACGGGCCAGCCAGTGCCGGGCGGGCGAGGCCGGCCACAAGCAAGGACGGACGGCGGTGGCGGACGGACTGGTACGGCGGGATGGAGGCGTACGGGGTGGCAGGGCTGGCGGACGCGGCCGGCGATGCAGGGCGACAGGGGCCAGCGGAAGGAGGAGAACGAGATGCAGTGGGGGAGGAGAACGAGAGGCAGCGGGGACAAATGGATAGGATCCGGTGCAGCTGCATGCGGCAGAAAGAGAAATTTTTTGGGGCCCCACCACAACTAGCTCCATTTAGCACCTCTCCATAGGGATAGTTTTTTTGATGGGTTAGTTCCAGTCTAACTCAAACTAGCACATGTGTTTGGATACTTTAAGGGTTAGTTCAACCCCAACTAGCTCAAAGTAGCTCTAGCCCTGGGATCCAAACAGGGCCATTGTCCACAATAGCGACTGACAGGATGGGCTACAACAACAGTGGTGAGGGCGTCGTGGCCATCGACAATGCCCATGCTGAACCCATCTCCTTTGGTAGCACCATCAATATATGTGACGTTGGATCCCCACATAGCTCCTGCATCTCAGGCATCATCTGCAACACTGGAGGCACAACCTTTGTGATGACTTCACTCCCGAAGGCAGTCGACACGACAGGCAGCAGCGATGGGCATGGTCTAACACAAGGAGAGAACTCTTCATACAGGCATACCCCCCCACACACACACACACACAAACACACAAACACACACATGCAGAACCAACCTGGAGCTTGACCAATAGAGATACAACCTAAGCAACTTGGCCTGCTCGCGAGGACGGGTTACAAACTTTCAAGTGGTAAGGAGTGAATTTAATTCTACCAAAGGCCGATCAGGAGTAAATTTGGCTTTATAAACATGGTAAATACAACAATGAAAATGGCAAAATATTCTTGTTTGATTGATTTGTTGGCCTAGAATTATTATTATTTTTTGTCAAAGCTAAATGGCTTGGTTGTACTAACTGTGTTTTCTTAGTGCTAGATAATTGTCCATGCGCTACAATAGGACACAATTTTTTCTATGCATCTACCGTGATTTACCTGCCATTTTGTTGTTAATGTGATTATGTACAGAAATAAATTTTTGCTACCACTTGAATTAGTACTTAAAACATAATTTATGTTTGGTAAGCGGATAAAATATTGGCCGGTTGAGGTAGTTTTCAAAGAAAACCAATCACGAAAACCAGAAATAGAAAAGTTAGTTTTGCGTGAAAACTTCCTATCTATTAATCTTCAATCATGGCAGTACCACGAACACCAGAAATAATAAAAATTACATCCAGATCCATAGACCATCTAGCGACGATTACAAGCACTGAAGCGAGCCGAATGCATGATGGCATCTTCGCCCCTCCCTCGCCGGAGCCGGGCAAAACTTGTTGTAGTAGACAGTTGGGAAGTCGTCGTACTAAGACCCCATAGGACCAGTGTAACAGAACAGCAACCGTCGCCAATGAAGAGTAGCGTAGATCGGAAGGATCCAACCTGAAGACGCACAAATGTAGATGATCAAATCCAAGCAAATCCACCCAAGACAGATCCGCCGGAGAGACACATCCACACACCCACTAGTGATGCTAGACGCACCATCGGGGCGGGGCTTAGGCATGGAGAACTTTGTTCCATCTTCAGGGAGCCACTGCCGTCTTGTCTTCCCAAGATGGACACAAGCCCTAAACTCAAAGAAACATCTAAAACGGAGCCCTCCCTCCGACAACAGCTGGGATCCACCTTGACCGCATAGACCTAAGGCCACCAAAGACGAGGCGGACCACCGCCGCGTGCTGGCGGGAGGTGGAGGAACCCTAAACTTGGGGGGAGGGGGCATGTGAGGCTGCGGCTACGTCAAAATGGAAAAGTTGGATGGGAGAGAGAGGATGTGACATCCTAAATAGGAATGATAGGACTACTCATACTAGCAAGGTGCACCTTATTTCTGAATGTTCATTTCCAAATAACCTCCAGGTTAAGGTTAAGCATGTTTGGCCTGGGAAAATTTGCGGATGTGTGATTGGCTGAAAAGTTCTTCTCGGATGGTGCACATGAGTTAGGAAAAAATGCATAGAAAAACTAGTGTTGATCTGTGGGATCAGTCTAGATACCATCAGGCGTAATGGCCAAGGACCGGTGGCTATGGCCGAGGCATTACAGAATGTTGCCAGAGCCGATCCTCGCTGTTACGCGGGTTTTTGTGGGTCAGGGGCGTGGACTTGTGACACATGGCATGTGTGGCCAGTCATGGCACATGGCATGACACATGTGCCTGCAGGGTGATCGACTAGTGCACGAATGAGAACAAAATGCGCGCAATCCTGATCCCACCAAATTTAACAGCTGAAAACCGATGGCAATGGCTTGGTCGCTATAGAGGATGGACAAAAAAATTGATTGAAGACTAAAACTTAGGTTCTAACTAAATTTCTTGGTCCCGTGAGCACTACAATCCACTTGATAGATACATTGATCACCAAAAGGTTGTGCCGAACAAAATAGTTTATATGGGAGTACCACCTCAAAGAAACTGTAATTGATAGTTCAGGTGATTAAACTGCTGGAGTATCTGACCATCGGATTGGAACAAATAAGATATATATTTACCCGTAGAGAACTATTTTGTTCGGCACAACCTTTTGGTGATCAATGTATCTATCAAGTGGATTGTAGTGCTCACGGGACC
Source organism: Aegilops speltoides (assembly GCA_021437245.1). Taxonomy (NCBI): domain Eukaryota; kingdom Viridiplantae; phylum Streptophyta; class Magnoliopsida; order Poales; family Poaceae; genus Aegilops; species Aegilops speltoides. The sequence continues at coordinate 323,847,749 of CM038141.1, forward strand.
AAGAAATTTAGTTAGAACCTAAGTTTTAGTTCTCTACGGGTAAATAAGTCATTCGCGTAGTTCTAGGTCATCGATTTGAGGGATTAAATATGTGTTGTATGTCATGAAAAGTATATCACTAGATTTCTACACGGATGTAGTTTCTAAATATATAATTTTTGTCACATATAATATATATTTAGATAGTTAAATTGTCGACCTAGAACTACGCGAATGACTTATTCACCGAGACGGAGGTAGTAGTTCTTATCATTGATTTAGGGATAAAACTGTAATCATGATGGCAAGTAAATTCTTACCCACGAGGCCAATCGGCTGGACCTTTACTGATAGGCAAGGAGTGCTACCCAAAATGTTGAATGAGCGACGAGCTTCATGGAAGCCGATTTTTTTTAAAAAAAACATATTTTTATGTTTCAATTTTTTTTAAATACACGTACATCTATAGACATAATGTACGTGTATTATTTTCCAAAAAAATAGTTGGACGAAATACAAGGAAATGAGAGCTACACACAAAAAACAAATTTGTGGCTTTTCAACACATGGACTATTCATTCTCTAAGTCCATGATTATGTTTTGGTTTGCACAGCTTGCATTTTACAGTATTTCATTCTAAAATTTAACAGACATATACATATACATTTGTGGCTTGCATTTTACTGAAAAGTTGAGTTTTGAATTTTCAAAAAAATTTGGCCTCCACGGAGCTCGGCCTCCAAAACGCCTTGCTCAGAGTGCTGCGCATTATTCTTGGTAGTGCATGTCACGAGTAACTGTGTTGCATGTGTGTACACGAATAAAGCCATAACCCCGCAGAAATTTCATCCAAAGCTTGTTTCTTTAATAGAATATTTTTAAGAATAGGAAATTTCTTATAAAAGCAATTCTTTGTTTGGATTAAAGAAATAGAGCCAAGAAAAAGTGAAGGGAATACTTTGTTTGATCTCATTTTCAAATAGAAAAACGTGAGAATTTTAGAACCAATTGTACCTCTATTAGAACTCATAGACACGAGGCATGAGACCGGAGTCTCTAGTGGCATAATAACATCCTAATTATTTGTTTTTGGTTTGACTTTGATTTAAATGTGTTTCATAAAATTTATATGTATGTTTTTCTACTCTCGTGAACCAAACACGCAAGATTCTTGATCCCCTATCCTTTCTTTTGCACATGCATTTCTATCGTATTCCTATATTTTCCTATTCCTTCCTTTTTAGATTCCAATGAAACCAGAGATTCCCTTGAAACTAGCTAAAAACATGGCGTCATTTAGTTTTAGTTTTAAAATACGGCACCGGGGTATATTAATTCAAACTCAAAAATAAGTAGGACATAGGGATGAATCCTTCGATCGAGAGACAACCTGCACGACAAAATCTTCATGTTCTCTTAAATACCAAACGGCCAAAAAAATCTTATTGAGCAATTTTTCTGTGAGAGTGGTTTTTTAGGGAACACTCTTTGCTGCGTTTGATCTTGCATGTGAATATCAAAGCAATGACACATGACAATCTCCATGAGTACCCCACTCGCTCCCGTATGGAACTCCTGTACGATGTAGCATGGCAATTACTTGAAGTATGTATGCAACTTCTTTATGTAGCAGGACTATTCGCCTACTGCAACAGGCAATTCCTGGACATGTGGCAAACTTCCTCCTTTTCTTAATGTGGCAAAAAATTTTTGTTGCGGATTCCTAGACATGTGGGAAACTTCCTTCTTTTCTTAGTCTGGCAATTCTTTTTGTTGCAGCGTGGCAAATCCCTGAAACGCATGGCAATTTTCTCTGTTACAGTATGAGATTTTTTTTCTTCTATAGCATGACAATTATTTCTTCATAGCCTAGCAAATATCTCTCTTACAGCATGGCAATTTCTGAAAAATTCTCTAGGGGTGGTTTTTAGGAACACTCAATCATGGCAATGTTCGCTTGAATGAGCCTCCCAAAGCAAACGGTTGTTCGCACTATATTCATGGGTTGTTGCTCGTCTTTTGTAGAGTGTCTTTGTTCTACATGAATCCATACCATATATAACCTGTCATGTAGGTGTAACCTTTCGCTCAATACTCAAATCTATAATTGAATCAAGTCACATCAATCAAGCATACAAGACGGAAGAAATTTGCACGTTCTCGCCTTGTTAGAGTAACAGAAACAATGATGTATGTTGCTAAAACTAAAGAGATCAAATTTGAACAGCAACAACAAACAAAAGAAATCAAATACAGCTTTGTGGCCACACCATGGTGACGATATGTTCTGTGGACACCTACTCAGACTACGATGACAACGAGTTAAACCATGTGGTGTTTGAGTCTAATGACAAGAGCCCGTAGAAGTGAAGTGTATTTTTTTTTCCTTTTCTTTCAGGGTATTTTTCGTTGGAACTTCTTGCACTACTAAATTAACACGTACTACAATCAGATTTGTGTTTTTATATTATATCATTTTCCTAGGACATGCCGGTCATGTTGGCCATGCTGATGTATCCATGTTATCGCGGTTGTCATTACTCCGCGAGCACGCCTCAGAAAAGTAAGAAAGTACTCCACAAAAGCAAGCCTGGCTAGCTAGGTGCAAATAATTAAGTGGGTAAGTGCACTTCTAACGGATTCTCATGACCTTTAGGGTGTGAACCCTGAAAAATAATACTACTCATTCTGTCTGGGTGCACTAGAGCAAGTATAATAATGGGCTTATAGCCTGCTTACATAGCACTTTAGTTTATATGGAGAAGAGAGACATGAAAAAATGATGGAAGTGGGCTCTCATGCAAAAGCCTAATTATATGCTTGTTTCTAGGCAAAAGTAATAAATACAATGAAAGAGAAAGAGGGAAGATAAAAGAAGTAATAGTCTAATAGCCAACCTTACAACCAACCTTATTGTATGAGTGACTATACATATTGACTTTAGATGAAATGGCAGCTTGATATGTCTCCAACATATCTATAATTTATGAAGTATTCATGCCATGTTTACAATAATTTGATATGATTTTGGTATGATTTGATTAGAACTAACCCGGATTGACGTTGTTTTCAGCAGAACTACCATGGTGTCGTTTTTTGTGCAGAAATATAAGTTCTCGGAATGGACTGAAAATTTACGGTGATTTTTTATGGACCAAAAGAGACCCCCGAGGCATCAAAGTTGGGCCAGAAGAGTCTCAAGGCAACGGCAAGGTAGGGTGCATGCCCTACCCTCCCGGGAGGGTGCTCCTATCTTGACGCTGCCTCGTGGACCCCCTTGAAGTGGGACCGATGCCAAAAATTCCAATAAATACCAAAACCACCAGAAAGAAACCTAGATCGAAAGTTTTGCCGCCGCAATCCTCTATAGCCACGAAAAATCAATCTAGGCCCTCTCCGGCACCCTACCGGAGGGGGCCATCATCACTGGAAGCCATGGAGGAGGAAGCCGAAGGGGGGCCATCATCATCATGGAGGCCAAGGACCCAAGGGAGAACCTCTCCCCATCTAGGGGGGCATGAAGGAGGAAGCGCAAGGGGGAGACTCTCTCCCCCTCTCTCTCGGTGGCGCCAGAGTGCCGCCGGGGAACCATTACCACGGTGATCGTCTTCATCAACATCACCATCTTCATCACCTTCCTCGTCTCTTTTCAGCGGTCCACTCTCCCGCACCCCCATGTAATCCCCTACTTGAACATGGTGCTTTATGCCACATATTATGATCCAATGATGTGTTGCCATCCTATGATGTTTTGAGTAGATTTCTTTTGTCTTTTGGATTGATTGATGATCTAGATTGGTTTGAGTTATATGTTTTATTTTGGTGTTGTCCTATAGTGCCTCCCGTGCCGCGCACACGTGAAAGATTCCTGCTGTAGGGTGTTGCAATACATTCATGATTTGCTTATAGGGGGTTGCTTGAGTGATAGAAGCTTAAACCCGAGTAAGGGCGGGGTTGTTGCGTATGGGATAAAGGGGACTTGATACTTTAATGCTATAGTTGGGTTTTACCTTAATGATCTTTAGTAGTTGCGATTGCTTTCTAGAGTTCCAATCATACGTGCATATGATCCAAGTAGATAAAGTATGTTAGCTTATGCCTCTCCCTCGTATGAAATTGCAATAATGATTACTGATCTTGTTAACAATTGCCTAGGACAATTCCGCGCACCGATCCATCATTATTCCACACTCGCTATTTATAATTTATTGTAATATATTCTAACTTTATGTTAACAACACCTATTTTTATATTTTAGTTCTCTTATATTATGCAAATATATCCACTTCATACCCACAATGTAGTTTTATTTCTCGTTTCTAGATGGAAGCAAATGTTCGGTGTACGTAGAGTCGTATCAATGGCAGATAGGACTTGAGTGAATATTGATCTTACCTTTAGCTCCTTGTGGGTTCGAGACTCCATACTTATCACTTCCACCTTTGGAAATTTCTATGATGATTCCTTGCACTTGGGGATTATCAAGCTCTTTTCTAACGCCGTTGCCGGGGAGCAATAGCATTGGATTGATATTCTCGTGTGTGCTTGTTTGCTTTCTTCACTAAGTAGATTTTGTTTTCCCTTTTGTTTTTGTTTTCTTTAGTTGTGGGTGAAACAAAAAAAAAGAATGAAAAATACAAAAAAAATTACTTGCCTCTTATGCCTAAAAACTTTTTCAAAAAGAGAAATGATTGGAAAGTTATGCATTGAAGAAGTGAGAGTCGACCTTGAACACTTGTGTTCATGCTCATGGAAACAATGTAGAATTTTTCATGGAAGTTTCTCAAAAATAATTATCCCCTTTTATATATCCATAGTATTATAAAAATAATGTGCCAAGTTTTAGTTTTGGGACGATTAGCTTGCTTGTTTGCTATGTGCGGTGCAAAAACAGAAACTTTAGTTGTAGTGCGTGAATTTACAAATTTTTATTGGAATGTCAAAAGTTTCTGAAATTTTTATAGTGTACTGCTATGAAATTTTTTTATTTTTTCCTAATTGTTTAGAAATTTTGGAGTTACAGAAGTATACGAAGTTTCCAGATTGCTACGGACTGTCCTGTTTTTGACAGATTCTGTTTTCTATGTGTTGTTCACTTATTTTGATGAATCGGTGGGTTGTATCGGGGGTTATGAACCATGCTGAAGTTGGAATATAGTAGATATAATGCTAATACGAAATTGGAATGAGTTTACAATAGTACCTAAAAGTAGTGATTTGCTTTATTATACTAACAGATCTCACAAGGTTTTTTGTTAACTTTTGTGTGGATGAAGTGTTCGAAGATCGAGGAGTTATCAAGAGGCAAGAGTTCAAACTTGGGGATGCCCAAGGCACCCCAAGTAAATATTTCAAGGATACTCAAGCATCTAAGCTTGGGATGCCCCGGTTGGCATCCCATCTTCATTCCTCAACAATTATTGGTATACCTTGGTTTTTGTTTTGTTCACGTGCTATGCGTATTTTGTGTTTATTTTTATTTTACTTTCCTTTATGAACCATGCTAGTATGATATATCCCTTCATGGCTTTATAGAATGCTCTTCGTGCTTCACTTAAATATTTTGAGTATGGCTTTATAGAATTCTCTTTGTGCTTCACTTAAAACTTTTGAGTATGGCTTGTAGAATGCTTCGTGTGCTTCACTTATATATTTTGAGCTTGGATATTGGTTAATTCATATTAATTGTATAATACTCTATGAACTTCACTTATATCTTTTGGAAAATGAATAAAATTATTTCAAAATTGGGCATGGAAGAGTATCATTTAAATATCATGCCTAGTTAGGGGCATTAAACAAAAGCTTTTGTTGGGAGGCAACCCAATTTTATTTTTGTGTTTTTCGTTTTTGGTTCTATTTTTCAATAAATACACATTATTACCTCTATAGTAATTTTGTTTTGGTGTTTTAGTTAGTGATTGGGCCAAGTAAGACCTTTGGGATGGCTTACGGTGATAGTTGATTTGATCTTGCTGAAAAAACAAAAACTTGTGCACCTAGTAAAATAATTTTCAAAAATAACAGAAGTGTTATTTTGATATGAATTTTTTACAAAAGATTGATATACAAATTTCCTAGGCTTTCCTAATTTGTCAGTATTTTTGGAGTAACTGAAGTATGGTTGTTGTTCAGATCATTACATACTATTCTGTTTTTTATAGATTCTGATGCATAGTTTGCTTGTTTTCTAGTTTCTATGGCTTATATTGCTCAATATAAATTGTAGAAATGATATGGTATAGTAGGCATTGTGTGAGAATAATTAGGAATCTTATATTGACAATATCAAAGTGAATGATTTGCTCTTTATCATACTAACCCATCTCACAAAGTTCCGTTAAGTTTTGTGTGATTGAAGTTTTCAAGTTTTGAGTGAGGTGTCGATATGAGGAGAATAAGGAGTGGAAAGACCTCTAAGCTTGAGGATTCCCAAGGCACCCCAAGGTAATATTCAAGGAAACTCAAGCGCCTAAGCTTGGGGATGCCCCGGAAGGCATCCCCTCTTTCATCTTCAAAAACCATCGGTATACCTTACTCGGAGCTATATTTTTATACGTCACATGATATGTGTTTTGCTTAGAGCGTATTTTCATTGTACTTGTTGTTTGGATAAAATCCTTGGATCTGAAATCTTGAATGAGAGAGATTCCCCCCATTGCTATTTTACTATTTGACTACTCATTGATCTTCACTTATATCTTTCTGGAGTAGTTTTGTCATTTACTCTTGTGCTTCACTTATATACTATCGGTAAATGGTTGAATGAATTGAATATCATAAATATGAAATTATATATGCTTCATATGCTTATCCCATGGGTAGTAGTGAATTCACATATAAGAATTGTAGGTGGTAAAATTTATTGAAAGTTAGCAAACACAACATTGCTCACTTGAACAACATATGAAAGAATATTGAAGGAAGAGAGATTTCACATATAAATATACTATCTTGGACATCTACTATGATTTTGTGAGTCCCATTAATTATTTTCAAACTTGAGAAAATTAGTTGAAATTGGACAAGGAAGACAATGTAATGAGTTATGTTTGGGTATATTTGTATAAAAGTTATATTATTATGGATCCTCCAACATGTGGTGCTTGCTTAGGATCTTTTGCTAGCCAAAATTTTGTACTAAGTAGAGATACTACTTGTGCATTCAAAACCCTCAAAGTCAGTTTCTTGCCATGAGTGTCCCCCATATCTGCCTAAGGATTGAATAAGATCTTCAAAGTAAGTTGTGATCGGTGCAAAAAGCAATAAAAACTGCTCCTAAATATGTATGATCTTTTATTGTAAGGGAAAATATGCGTTGTATGAACTTGTGATGGTAAAGAAATAAAAGCGACGGACTTCGGAAATACAACGTGACGTTCCTTTGCATTAAGGGTTTGCACATCCAAAAATAAAAAGCGCATGACAACCTTTGCTTCCCTCTGCGAAGGGTCTATCTTTTACTTTCATGTATTTACTTTTATGCAAGAGTAAATAGTATTCCTTCTTATTTCAACCTCAATTATTCTTTAGTTGGCAAGCATCATGTGGTGGTGAAATATCCAAGCATATATGGTCATTCAAATATATTTGATCATGAATTACTATTGTTGACAATTATCTACTCCCTCCGTCCGGAAATACTTGTCATCAAAATGGATAAAAGTAGATGTATCTAGACGTATTTTAGTTCTACATACATCCCTTTTTATCCATTTTGATGACAAGTATTTTCGGACGGAGGGAGTATATGATAAGTAAGTTGGGAGGCGAAACATTAAGCCCCTATCTTTCTCTGTGTTCGACGGATGCTATTTGTCCTAAAAATATGCTTTGAGTGTTAGCAATCATGGAAGACTATATGATAGTCGAGTATGTGGAATTTGTTAAATCAAAGCTCTTACATAGTCCCTTCCTGAAAGTAAGATGAATTGCAATTATTTGCTAACTGAGAACGTAGTTTGTTAGTTTTCAAGAAACTTTATGGTCTATACTTTAACATGTGAATAGCTTGTTACTTGATCATGAGAAGTCTTCTGAGATGAGCTACTATTTATGATATATAATGATGCTAGAAAATTGTTTGGGACTATCATTGATCAAATTTATGCACTATGCTAGCATTCACACTTCATAAATTATTTCTTTTATCATTTACCTACTCGACGACGAGCAGGAATTAAGCTTGAGGATGTTGATACGTCTCCAACGTATCTATAATTTATGAAGTATTCATGCCATGTTTACAAGAATTTTATATGATTTGATTAGAACTAACCCGGACTGACACTGTTTTCAGTAGAACTACCGTGGTGTCGTTTTTTATGCAGAAATAAAAGTTCTCGGAATGGGATGAAAATTTACAGTGTTTTTTATGAGCCAAAAGAGACCCCCAAGGCATCGGAGTTGGGCCAGAAGAGTCCCGAGGCGATGGCAAGGTAGGAGGGCGCGCCCTACCCCCCCCCCCCCTCGCGCTCCCCGAGAGGGTGCTCCTATCTTGCCACTGCCTCGTGGAGTCCCTTAGTATGAGACCGACGCCAAAAATTCCTATAAATACCAAAACCACCAAAAAGAAACCTAGATCGGAAGTTCCACCGCCGCAAGCCTCTATAGCCATGAAAAATCAATCTAGGCCCTCTCCGGCACCCTGCCGAAGGGGGCCATCATTACCGAAGGCCATGGAGGAGGAAGCCGTAGGGGGCCATCATCACCATGGAGGCCAAGGACCTGAGGGAGATCCTCTCCCCATCTAGGGGGGAGGCCATGGAGGAGGAAGCACAAGGGGGAGACTCTCTCCCCCTCTCTCTCGGTGGCGTGGGAGTGCCGCTGGGGGAACCATCACCGCGGTGATCGTCTTCATCAACATCACCACATTCATCGCCTTCCTCATCTCTTTTCAGCGGTCCACTCTCCCACACAACGCTGTAATCCCCTACTTGAATATGGTGCTTTATACCACATATTATGATCCAATGATGTGTTGCCATTTGGATTGATTGATGATCTAGATTGGTTTAAGTTGTATGTTTTATTTTGGTGCTATCCTATGGTGCTTTCCGTGCCGCGCACACGTGAAGGATTCCCGTTGTAGGGTGTTGGAATATGTTAATAATTCTCTTATAGTGGGTTGCTAGAGTGACAGAAGCTTAAACCCGAGTAGGGGGGTTGTTGCGTATGGGATAAAGGGGACTTGATACTTTAATGTTACGGTTGGGTTTTACCTTAATGATCTTTAGTAGTTGCGGATGCTTGCTAGAGTTCCAATCGTACGTGCATATGATCCAAGTAGAGAAAGTATGTTACCTTATGCCTCTCCCTCATATGAAATTGCAATAACAATTACCGGTCTTGTTAACAATTGCCTAGGACAATTCCGCACACCGATCCATTATTATTCCACACTTGCTATTTATAGTATATTGTAATATATTCAAACTTTATGTTAACAGCACCTATTTCTATATTTTAGTTCTCCGATATCATGCAAAGCTATCCACTTCATACCCCTGACATAGTTTTATTTCTCGTTTCTAGATCGAAACAAACATTCAGTGTATGTACAGTCGTATCAGTGGCAGATAGGACTTGAGAGAATATTGATCTTACATTTAGCTCCTTGTGGGTTCGACACTCCATACTTATCACTTCCGCCTTTGGAAATTGCTACGATGATTTCTTGCACTTGGGGATTATCACAGCTTCGTGCAGCTAGCAGTTGGCTATACTATTAACCATGCCCTTAGAAATAATAAAACTCGGCCTCCTATGAGCCCTCACAATGATTTTGGGTCATCAGCTGTCTAATGCACTTTTGAGTGCTCCAAGCATAATAGTAGAGCCAGCGTGGACTATATAAAACTTCCATGGCATGAAAAGGTAACTTATATAATTACTCCATCGTATAGTAAGGTTGGATATTACTTTAATACACCTTTTCTATCTTTGTCTTTCACCTCATTTAACTTTTTACCTAGGTGCACGCATGGAGGCCGGTTCTACGTCTTGAGCTTGCGTTGGTTTTCCTCGAAGAGGAGAGGGTGATGCAGCAATAGTAGCGTAAGTATTTCCCTCAATTTTTGAGAACCAAGGTATCAATCCAGTAGGAGGCTCCTCAAAAGTCCCACGCACCTACACAAACAAACAAAGAACTCGCAACCAACACAATAAAGGGGTTGTCAATCCCTTCACGGCCACTTGCGGAAGTGAGATCTAATAAAGATAGTATGATAAGATAAATATACTTTTGGTATTTTATAATATAGATGGAAAAAGTAAAGATGCAAATAAAAGTAGATTGGAAGCAAATATGATAAGAGATAGACCCGGGGGCCATAGGTTTTACTAGTGACTTCTCTCAAGATAGCATAAGTAATACGGTGGGTGAACAAATTACTGTCGAGCAATTGATAGAAAAGCGAATAGTTATGAGATTATCTAGGCATGATCATGTATATAGGCATCACGTCCATAACAAGTAGACCGATAATGACCCACAAGTATAGGGGATCTATCGTAGTCCTTTCATAAGTAAGAGTGTCAAACCCAACGAGGAGCAGGAGGAAATGATAAGCGGTTTTCAGCAAGGTATTCTCTGCAAGTACTGAAATAAGTGGTAACAGATAGTTTTGTGATAAGATAAATTGTAACGAGCAACAAGTAACAAAAGTAAATAAAGTGCAGCAAGGTGGCCCAATCCTTTTTGTAGCAAAGGACGAGCCTGGACAAACTCTTATAATAGGAAAAGTGCTCCCGAGGACACATGGGAATATCGTCAAGCTAGTATTCATCACGCTCATATGATTCACGTTCGGTACTTTGATAATTTGATATGTGGGTGGACCGGTGCTTGGGTGCTGTTCTTACTTGAACAACCATCCCATTTATGATTAACCTCTATTACAAGCATCCGCAACTACAACAAAAGTATTAAGGTAAACCTAACCATAGCATGAAACATATGGATCCAAATCAGCCCCTTACGAAGCAACGCATAAACTAGGGTTTAAGCTTCTGTCACTCTAGCAACCCATCATCTACTTATTACTTCCCAATGCCTTCCTCTAGGCCCAAATAATGGTGAAGTGCTATGTAGTTGTCACACCCTGATTTTCATGCCACAACACTTAAGTCAATAAATCATGCTAAAATGTGGTTTGACCAAAACTTTTGTGTGTTTTGGTCTTTGCTTGATTTGATTTTTGTCTGCTGTTTGAAAGTGCTCTAAAAATCAAATAAATCCTCCAACTTCTATACTTCATCTCCTTGCTCCAAAAACCTTTCCCAATGATCATGCCATGTGTATAGGACATAAAAATAATTTCTTGCAAAAATAATTTGGCGAAATAGTATTTTCAAAAAGTAGTTTTTCAAAAAAACCCTGAATTGAGGTTTGCACTGCAAGTACTTAATTAAGGGCAGTAAAAATCTTTCTAAAAATATATTTGACTCCTATTAGATATAGGATACCCAGAAACCAAAAAAATATAATTTTGAAAGTTATTTTCCCATTTTATTTAAAAGCTTTTTCTTAAGGCTAGAAATGGTCTTTAATAGGGAAAAATTATTTTATTATTTTAAAAATATTTGACAAAAACCTAGGGAAACTCAGTGGACATATATTGTCCATATATAAGAGTTTCAACACATGGTCATGTTCAAAATATTGGTCAAATCCCTCAAAAACCCTTTCTGGATATTTCAAGCTTTTGAAATATTTACAAAGGAAATATTCTCCAAAAATTCCAAGAAAATTCTAGCCTGTCACATATGACATACTAGATGATCTTGCTAAGCCTCATGACTTGGAGAACAATATAACATCATCAAATCCCCTCAAAACAATTTATGTTCATTTTGAAGTTTGAGCAACTTTACATTGCCAAACATGTCCAAATGTTCTCAAACCTTGTGAACATGCTCAAATGGTCTAATAATCCATCTAGACCAAATGGAACAGGTTGGAGAACAAGTTAACTTGATCAAAGTGCCCCAAAACCCTTTCTGTCCAGAACCAAATTTGAACAACTCTACATTGGAAACTTTCTCCTTTTGATCTCAACTTTTGTGGACATGTTCAGAGCCTCTAATGATGACACTACACCAAGTGGTTCATCAAGGAGAATTGATTTGCATGACTAAATCTTGGTAAAGCCATTTCTGCTAATTTCTAGGGTTTACCAAAGTTGCATTGTCAACTTCCTCCAAATGAGCTCCAACTTGGTGATCAACCCCAATTCTATATGACACTTGATCCTGTTAATCTTCATATCATTTTAAATCCATTTGCTTGCCCAAACCACCATCAAACACCTTTTGGCAGAAACTTAAAATGCATGCTTTGGCCATTTCCACTAATCTCCATTAGCTGAACTTCTTCCGACAGCCCCTCCTAGTCCCCCTCTACCTCGGGTATGCTTCCCTGCCCGAAAGGCAATGATGAAGGGGGGCAGGGATCCATTTTTCTTCTCTGGACAGCCAGTTTTTCCTCCCTTTCTCATCTCTCTCTCACTCCTGGCAAGTTCCAGAGCATCCCGAGCTTCTTTCACCCTTGTTTATTCCCCCTGCAGCTACCAGACACAGGTGGGCGCGCAAGTGCACGTGGAAAAGCCGCGGATGCCAGCCAAAGACGCGCTCTGGAGCACGTCATCGCGCTCCCGACCGTTGACGCCACGTCCCCCGACCACCTCGGGCCTCCCCCGCACGCCAGTCGATACCCCTCGACATCCGCAACACGCCACGCCCCTGGCCCCCTCCTCCTTTTCGCTCCTGTTGCCTCCTTTCGCACGCGCACCGGCCGCCCGAGAGCCACAATGGCCGAGCTCACACGCTGATGCTCGCCCTCCTCTCTCTCTCTCGTCTCTCCCTAGCTCGACCGAATCCAGAACACCCAGACACACCGCGACGAGCTCCGTGGCTCGAAGCGACAAGCACTAGCTCGCGCCAAGACGAACCCATGGTGCACCATCGCCTCGCCATATAAGGCCGCCCGAGGCCTCTCTCTCGAGTCCTTTGGCTCTCTCTCCCGCATCTTCCCGACAAGTCCCTCTCCCCTCACTCCCTCTTTTCCTCTCCATGGCCACCATGGTCGCCGTCGGCCTCCTCCCGGCTCCGGCGAACCAGAGCCTCCCGTCCTCTCCTTCGACCACCAGGGGAAGCGCCGCAGGCCATAGGATCCCTCCCGCTCCTTATTTCCTCTGCTACGGTGCCCACGGTGTCGCGCTCGTCTCGTACCGAAGCCGCCCGCCGGGGCCATGGTCACGGTCGCCCCCATTCCTCCCGGACCGCGTGAAGCCCATGGATGTGCGCGGCTCGATCCCCCGAGCCCGTCGGTATGCTGGACGCCGCCGGGGACGGCTGGAGTCGCCGGGAAGGGCGCCGGCACGTTGCTCGGCCGGCATCCCCTGCCCCTCCTCTGTTTTGAGATGGAGGTAGGTGGAGGGCCTGCCAGCAGGGCCCTCCTGTAAGTGGCTAAGGCCCCGGGCCCCGGGTTAAGTGTAGACGGCCTACGGCAAGACGCTCGCCTGATCGGCGATTCTCGGTGCGCCATCGACGTCGCCTGGGTGCCTGGCGCGGCAGAGCAACTGGGCCGGCCCAAGGCTATATCTCGCCATGCACGCACGATGAGGTAAAAGTTTTCCCTTTTTCTTTTTCCAGTAGAACTTCAGAAATTCATAAATAATTCAAATGGAGTCCAAATTTGATGATTCAAATTTCTAATAGCTCCATAAATCATGATCTATCACATGGAGCTATTTGCACATTTTTCTAGAAGCTTTTGCTTCACAAACATTTATCAAAACTTGTTTTTCCTATTTCTGTGATAAACTTTAGAAAATCACAGAGAGTCCATTTTTGATCCAAATTCCATGGTTCAAACTCCTAGATGTCTATAAGTTCAAAACTTAGTTTTTGAACATTTTTACTAATACTTTTTGTACCACCTCAAATAATGATCTATCCCTTCATGTATAGCAAACTTTGCAAATTCATAGAGAAATCATTTGAGCTCCAAATCCAAAGAAACCAACTCCTAGGTGCTTCTAAAATCATGCTTTGTCAAATGGGTGCCTCTGCTCATTTTTGAAAATATATTTCTGTACACTTCTTGCAAATCCATAAGTCCCTTGTTTCCAACATATTTAAATGTTCAGATATATCCACTTATCCAGTTCCATTGAAATCACTTTGTTCATTCCCCATATGACCAAAGGCATCATAGAAAAGTCCAACTCACATTTTTTTGAGCACTTTTATTTTCTGCCTTGTTGTGTTGCTTATTATGGTTGCTTTCAACGATAGTTGACGAAGTAGACGAAATACTTGGAGCTGGACCAGAGATATTTGAAGACCTCGAAGACTTTGTTACAACAGGAAAGCAGCCCTTTGACCATGTCTATGAAACCCTTTTTTTATGCATGTCATATAGCACCATATTGTTGTTGCAATGGAATCATGATGAGGTGGTAACAACCTTGATGGTTTGCCACCGTACTTCCTCGTTGATACTTGCATTGTGCATGACCCTACCTTCTTATGAGGGTTATGCCGGTGGGAGTAGATAGGATGCTAAAGTAGTGCTATGCAAAAAGGGACGGGAGTATGCATGGTGAAGGAGACAGAGTGTTTTCAAAGGACTTTTCGAAAACCCCGTCGGGAGCCACTTATGCCCGAGGGAGATGATGAGATGGGTAACCACTTGATGACGAAGTGGTGTACCGAGGCAAGTGTGTGTTGTTTTCAAAACGGATTGGTTTAAGTTGCGACCGTTATTCCAACCTTACATGCGCAACCACTCTACCCTTATATGGGAAACGGCATTATTGATTACCTAGACTGATACTAGCTTGGAGCCCGCATTACTAGTGACGGGAGAGTTGTTGGTGCGCTCTCTCGGGACGGGGTCGTGCCAGGTAGGGCGGCCATGACTGTTTTCACAGGGCACCGGACAAACCGTTGGTACCCCGTGCTTGTGGTATGTGATGAATATGGGAGCGAGGCTCCACAACTTTATGATGTGAAATGTTGGGCACGGGGGTTACTACCAATCGATTGGACTCCATGTTAGTGTCGTCTAGGGAAAGGTAGTGATCGGGTGCTTACCCCGGGTACTTGAGGTACCGCGGGTCGTGGCTGACACGGAAGTTCCCCGGATCTTGTGGGTACAGTGTGCAACCTCTGCAGAGTGTAAAACTATTCGAATAGCCGTGTCCACGGTCAAGGACAGTTGGGTAACCACTCTTGGGCTACGTCCACTTGTTTACAAACCGAGTGTGTGTTGATAAAATGACTTGGGTCAAGTCAAAGGACTTGACGTGATTGAGATGGGTTGGTGCCCACTCTATTTATGTTGATATCTGTAACCTGTCCTCATGGTTACTTGAATCCTCTTGATGCATACTATGCAAGTTGTTGAACATGTCATTGCACTCAAAACTAGCTTTCTGCAAAAATTTACCTATATCATGCTTTGTTATATCTTGAACCAAAACATGGGTTGCTTGCGAGTACATTCAAAGTACTCATTGGCTTGCCACTGGTTATTTTATTGGCCAGGCATGAAAGATCATGATATGAAGAAGAATACTTCGGTGACAAACATGCGAGCTAGGACGCTTCCCAGTCAGAATGCCTGTAGGGTTAAGGCAGATGGCATGGGTCCAAGTTATCGACGAAGAGTTCCGCTGCGATGATATACTCAAGACTTGACCATAAGGGTCCTACTTGTGTGAAACGGTATGTGTGGATGTAAGACTCTTGTTATTCAGCTTCTGTGTGTTCAGTGAGCATTGATCTCTGGGATCATTGTACCACGTGCATTCGGTGATCACGACTTATGAGTCGGGTCCCCACAGAGCTGGTATCGAGCCATCCCGACCGTAGGAAGCCTTAGTTAGCATGGTCGTTAGTTAGGTAAAACTATTTCCAAAACTACTACTAGTTTTCAAAACTATCTGCACTTCTCTTCCCTTCTCGCTTTTTCAAAACTAAGGTATACTTTCCTTATTGATCTCTTCCCGTTCAAAACCTTTGGTCGCTAGAACCCTTATGCCCCTGACCACTGGATTCCTTGTAATCCTCGTGGATAATCTAGAATGAAGATGCCTCGCCAGACATTCACCCACATCTCCTGAACACAAGATTGGCGACATCATAACAAGACGATACCAATAGAAGATACATCCTCGAGGAATGAGGACCTGAAGACCCAGGAGATGGTGACACCCTTGACACTGCCCCAAGATGATGCAACCTTAGCCTACGATGATCGGGGCATAGAATATGCAAGATCATGACATACATCGCTAATAGAGTAACCCTGTCACTACCGTTGTTGTATCGGCAACCACCGATGGATGAGAACCTAGCCATTTGGTCTGCCTCACCATAGTGAGCAGGAAAATGGTTCTCTTGATCCCCCGCTCTTGGTGTCGATGTTGTCATCAACGTAACCGACATGGTGGACCTCTGTTACGCCTTGATAATATCATTGCATAAAGGATTACCTACCTGGTACCATCGACGGCTTAGAAGACAAAAAGGGATCATCGTGATTAAGAAGACAATAGAAGACCAAGTCAATGCCAGTTATGAGGAGCCACCTTCACCCCATCACTTCAACAGGCGAGGAGTTGTTGAAGAATCTTCGAGCTCAACCCGGATTGTTTCATCGAACAACTACAAGAGACGAGCAACACCGAGGAAAACTCGAAGATCGCGCATGAGGCACAAGGCACGACTCATCGAGTCCGAGAACCCCTAGGGTAGGATGAGTCGTGTACCCCCTATGCGCAATGAAGTCAGTATGATGGTTCGAGTAGAACCATGATTGTGTGTTGCTTGTTTTATTTGTTGTGTTTTTGATATCGACGCCTTTTTGCCCTAGGCAACAAGTACGCGACTATATCACCTGCCTTATTTTGTTGTTTGTGTTTGGCCTTTTTGGCACTTGTTTGTTTGCACCTGCACTATAGAACCCCCTTTAGGCATCCCACCTCCTCTATGCTACTTTTCCCTCTCGTCTCTCTCTCCTCAACTGAAGACCAGCAAGACAATATGCACCAAGGATTCCACCTCGGCGACCAACAAGCACTGAAGACTTTTGCTACAACCTCCTCGACCAAATGCAACCCAGTAGAATTATGTTTAACGCTCAAGATTAGAAACCCATTCCTAGACCCTTCGAGACTTCATAAGATACCTCAGCTCGAATCCTTAACCATGTGCCTAACCCACAGAATTGCATGAGAACCTGTTAAGCCTCCGTAACCTTGCTTATCACTGGGTTCATTAGGGAACTAGTGGGAATAGTGAACGAGCACATTATCATCCTAAGATATCACCAAAACTGACGATGCCATAAGGAGGACCAATCTGAGGATATAGGAATATAGGACAAATGACTTGATGAGTTTATATCAATGACTTGAGGAATTATATGAGACTATTTGGTGGATTATGAGGCTTTGATGTTGGTAGATGAACTTGGTGGGATCATGAGTATAGATTAGCAAAGCTTTCATTACCCTTGAGTGAACTGGATTTAGTAGGACAATTATGATCACAAGCTGGAATTCTTGGAGGAATAGGGATTTGTCTTAGCCAGGGGATATTGATAGGAGATAGTTGATATTACGATAAGTACTTGGGGGAAAGTGTGGAAACTCTCGCGGGACATGAGATTTGGATTAAATAGGTTACCCTAGTGGAGTATGGATGCAGAATAATTTTACATGGTTCGGAGAAAATTGGATTTAGACTGATGATCTTGATCATGATACCATGTTTCTCGGTGGACGATAAACTAGGAGATTGGACCAATTGTTAGAGTTTATTTAGGCATCTTTGTGAGCTTGACCTTGGAGTATTACTAGATCACAATAACGGGAATTGGTGGACTGACTATAGTAAGGCAGCCCTTTCAAGTATTGGGGATTATAAGGGCATTAGAAGATCATGTGGAACACCATAGACATTAGATTTGTAGAATTAATGAATTATGTAGCTAATGGGCTTTTGGAGTTGATTCATAGGAAGGAAACAAGATCTTGGAGTGGCATACGACGTGTTTCCTTAGGATAGAGATGCACTATCTTGGACCTTGGAAGAAGGGGCTGAGCACTTGGATTGTCATGTTTAATTCAAGCTTAGCAGCTTGTATGCTCTACCCCTGGATTTTTACATAGGGATGGCCATACAAATGATCTTTGGGGATAGTAGGCTTGTATAATTTTGTTAGACCTCCTCTTCGGAGTCATGAGGATATGAATAGCATGAGTGATGATTGGAGTTGACCTATACGAAATGATGCTATCAGTGATATGATGTGATTTGTTTAAAGGATCAGATAGCACAATTGGCATCTCAGAAACTGTGCTCAAGGATGGGGTGATAAACGTTCACTCACACACTAGAATCCTTGAAACCCTTAAGCCCCACCAAGCCACGATATGGTAGGAATCACAACCATGGGCTTTGGCTCTAGGACAAGGAAACCTTGGCTAATACCCAACCATGACCACCACCGATACCCCAACCTATACCCTATGCACCACATGGGCAACTCTTCATGGAGTACTCGAACAAGCCGGTCGTCATAGTTATTTGATGACATGCTTGTCTACCCGAAGACGGAAGAAGAGCCGTTCAACTAGTCAAGGAACATTTGAAGACCGCCATGCCAAGGAGGAAGAACTACACCTAGCACCATCAACAAGAAGTAAACATCCACGTCGAAGACCAGGTGTATCTGCAAGCCACTCCTCTCTAAGGAACCAAGCATTTCCATGACAAGGAGACCCACACCAAGATTCATTGGCGCCCTTCGAGATCACTCCAAGATTTAACAACCCCCTCTGAGATCACTACGAGACGAAGAGAAGACAATTACCAGCTGGAGTTGTCACCTGAGTTACCTGATGAGCACATTGCTTTCCGTGCATCACAACCCCGGAAGTGTTTCCAACTTCCTAACTTGCCCGATCTCTACGAGGGCATTAACCACCGAGCCATCGACCCCCTAGCCAATCTAACCTACCGCAAGCTACCCATTAGCAACCTGGATCAAGAAGAGTGTCATACACGAAGCCACGCCATCAAGTACTTCAAGCTCAATGGAGCACCACTCGGAAGCAGAAGCAGTATGAGGACGTGAAGACTACCCTAAATCCAAGTTCCATACTCCTTCCCGCGCCTAGTCTGGGAATCTCGGGGACGAGATTCTTGTAAGGGGGGTAGGTCTATCACACCCTGATTTTCATGCCGCAACACTTAAGTCAATAAATCATGCTAAAATGTGGTTTGACCAAAACTTTTGTGTGTTTTGGTCTTTGCTTGATTTGATTTCTGTCTGCTGTTTGAAAGTGCTCTAAAAATCAAATAAATCCTCCAACTTCTATACTTCATCTCCTTGCTCCAAAAACCTTTCCCAATGATCATGCCATGTGTATAGGACATAAAAATAATTTCTTGCAAAAATAATTTGGCCAAATAGTATTTTCAAAAGGTAGTTTTTCAAAAAAAAAACCTGAATTGAGGTTTGCACTGCAAGTACTTAATTAAGGGTAGTAAAAATCTTTCTAAAAATATATTTGACTCCTATTAGATATAGGATACCCAGAAACCACAAAAATATAATTTTGAAAGTTATTTTCCCATTTTATTTAAAAGCTTTTTCTTAAGGCCAGAAATGGTCTTTAATAGGGAAAGTTTATTTTATTATTTTAAAAATATTTGACAAAAACCTAGGGAAACTCAGTGGACATATATTGTCCATATATAAGAGTTTCAACACATGGTCATGTTCAAAATATTGGTAAAATCCCTCAAAAACCCTTTCTGGATATTTCAAGCTTTTGAAATATTTACAAAGGAAATATTCTCCAAAAATTCCAAGAAAATTCTATCATGTCACATATGACATACTAGATGATCTTGCCAAGCCTCATGACTTGGAGAACAATATAACATCATCAAATCCCCTCAAAACCATTTCTGTTCATTTTGAAGTTTGAGCAACTTTACATTGCCAAACATGTCCAAATGTTCTCAAACCTTGTGAACATGCTCAAATGGTCTAATAATCCATCTAGACCAAATGGCACAGGTTGGAGAACAAGTTAACTTGATCAAAGTGCCCCAAAACCCTTTCTGTCCAGAACCAAATTTGAACAACTCTACATTGGAAACTTTCTCCTTTTGATCTCAACTTTTGTGGACATGTTCAGAGCCTCTAATGATGACACTACACCAAGTGGTTCATCAAGGAGAATTGATTTGCATGACTAAATCTTGGTAAAGCCATTTCTGCTAATTTCTAGGGTTAACCAAAGTTACATTGTCAACTTCCTCCAAATGAGCTCCAACTTGGTGATCAACCCCAATTCTATATGACACTTGATCCTGTTAATCTTCATATCATTTGGAATCCATTTGCTTGCCCAAACCACCATCAAACACCTTCTAGCAGAAACTTAAAATGCATGCTTTGGCCATTTCCACTAATCTCCAATAGCTGAACTTCTTCCCACAACCCCTCCTAGTCCCCCTCTACCTCGGGTGTGCTTTCCTGCCCGAGAGGCAATGATGAAGGGGGGCAGGGATCCATTTTTCTTCTCTAGACAGCCACTTTTTCCTCCCTTTCTCATCTCTGTCTCACTCCTGGCAAGTTCCAGAGCATCCCGAGCTTCTTTCACCTTGTTTATTCCCCCTGCAGCTACCAGACACAGGTGGGCGCGCGAGTGCGCGCGGAAAAGCCGCGAATGTCGGCCAAAGACGCGCTCTGGCGCACGTCATCGCGCTCCCGACCGTTGACGCCACGTCCCCCGACCACCTCGGGCCTCCCCCGCATGCCAGTCGATACCCCTCGACATCCGCAACACGCCACGCCCCTGGCCCCCTCCTCCTTTTCCCTCCTGTTGCCTCCTTTCAGACGCCAAGACCGCCGCCTCGAGAGCCCCAATGGCCGAGCTCACACGCGCGATGCTCTGGCCCTCCCCTGCTCTCTCTCCTCTCTCCCCTAGCTCTGGACTGAATCCAGGAACACCCCAGACACACCGCGACGAGCTCCCGTGGCCCGTAGCGACAAGCACTAGCTCACCGGCGCATGAACCCGCGGTGTACCATCGCCTCGCCATATAAGACCGCCCGAGGCCTCTCTCTGGAGTCCTTTGGCTCTCTCTCTCCCGTGCATCTCCCTGACAAGTCCCCTCTCCCCCTCACTCCCTCTTTTCCTCTCCATGGCCACCATGGTCGCCGTCGGCCTCCTCCCGGCTCCGGCGAACCAGAGCCTCCCGTCCTCTCCTTCGACCACCAGGGGAAGCGCCGCAGGCCATAGGATCCCTCCTGCTCCTTATTTCCTCTGCTACGGTGCCCACGGCGTCGCGCTCGTCTTGTACCGAAGCCGCCCGCCGGGGCCATGGTCACTGTCGCCCCCGTTCCTCCCGGACCGCGTGAAGCCCATGGATGTGCGCGGCTCGATCCCCCGAGCCCGTCGGTATGCTGGACACCGCCGGGGACGTCCGAAGTCGCTGGGAAGGGCGCCCGCACATTGCTCGGCCGGCATCCCCTGCTCCTCCTCTGTTTTGAGCTGGAGGTAGGTGGAGGGCCTGCCAGCAGGGCCCGCCTGTAAGTGGCTAAGGCCCCGGGCCCCGGGTTAAGTGGAGACGGCCTACGGCAAGATGTCTGCCCTGATCGAAGGCGTACTCCCAGAAGTGCGCCATCGACGTCGCCTGGGTGCCTGGCGCGGCAGAGCAACTGGGCCGGCCCAAGGCTATATCTTGCCATGCACGCACGATGAGGGTAAAAGTTTTCCCTTTTTCTTTTTCCAGTAGAACTTCAGAAATTCATAAATAATTCAAATGGAGTCCAAATTTGATGATTCAAATTTCTAATAGCTCCATAAATCATGATCTATCACATGGAGCTATTTGCACATTTTTCCAGAAGCTTTTGCTTTACAAACATTTATCAAATCTTGTTTTTCCTATTTCTGTGATAAACTTCAGAAAATCACAGAGAGTCCATTTTTTATCCAAATTCCATGGTTCAAACTCCTAGATGTCTATAGTTCAAAACTTAGTTTTTGAACATTTTTACTAATACATTCTGTACCACCTCAAATAATGGTCTATCCCTTCATGTATAGCCAACTTTTCAAATTCATAGAGAAATCATTTGAGCTCCAAATCCAGAGAAACCAACTCCTAGGTGCTTCTAAAATCATGCTTTGTCAAATGGGTGCCTCTGCTCATTTTTGAAAATATATTTCTGTACACTTCTTGCAAATCCATAAGTCCCTTGTTTCCAACATATTTAAATGTTCAGATTGATCCACTTATCCAGTTCCATTGAAATCACTTTGTTCATTCCCCATATGACCAAAGGCATCCTAGAAAAGTCCAACTCACATTTTTTGAGCACTTTTATTTTCTGCCTTGTTGTGTTGCTTATTATGGTTGCTTTCAACGATAGTTGATGAAGTAGACGAAATACTTGGAGCTGGACCAGAGATATTTGAAGACCTCGAAGACTTTGTTACAACAGGCAAGCAGCCTTTGACCATGTCTATGAAACCCTTTTTTTATGCATGTCATATAGCACCATATTGTTGTTGCAATGGAATCATGATGAGGTGGTAACAACCTTGATGGTTTGCCACCGTACTTCCTTGTTGATACTTGCATTGTGCATGACCCTACCTTCTTATGAGGGTTATGCCGGTGGGAGTAGATAGGATGCTAAAGTAGTGCTACACAAAAAGGGACGGGAGTATGCATGGTGAAGGAGACAAAGTGTTTTCAAAGGACTTTTCGAAAATCCCGTCGGGAGCCACTTATGCCCGAGGGAGATGATGAGATGGGTAACCACTTGATGACGAAGTGGTGTACCGAGGCAAGTGTGTGTTGTTTTCAAAACGGATTGGTTTAAGTTGCGACCATTATTCCAACCTTACATGCGCAACCACTCTACCCTTATATGGGAAAGGGCATTATTGATTACCTAGACCGATACTAGCTTGGAGCTCGCATTACTAGTGATGGGAGAGTTGTTGGTGCGCTCTCTCAGGACGGGGTCGTGCCAGGTAGCCATGACTGTTTTCACAGGGCACCAGACACACCGTTGGTACCCCGTGCTTGTGGTATGTGATGAATATGGGAGCGAGGCTCCACAACTTTATGATGTGAAATGTTGGGCATGGGGGTTACTACCAATCGAGTGGACTCCATGTTAGTGTCGTCTAGGGAAAGGTAGTGATCGGGTGCTTACCCCGGGTACTTGAGGTACCGCGGGTCGTGGCTGACACGGAAGTTCCCCGGATCTTGTGGGTACAGTGTGCAACCTCTGTAGAGTGTAAAACTATTCGAATAGCCGTGTCCACGGTCAAGGACAGTTGGGTAACCGCTCTTGGGCTACGTCCACTTGTTTACAAACCGAGTGTGTGTGTTGATAAAATGACTTGGGTCAAGTCAAAGGACTTGACGTGATTGAGATGGGTTGGTGCCCACTCTATTTACGTTGATATCTGTAACCTGTCCTCATGGTTACTTGAATCCTATTGATGCATACTATGCAAGTTGTTGAACATGTCATTGCACTCAAAACTAGCTTTCTGCAAAAATTTACCTATATCATGCTTTGTTATATCTTGAACC
Source organism: Aegilops speltoides (assembly GCA_021437245.1). Taxonomy (NCBI): domain Eukaryota; kingdom Viridiplantae; phylum Streptophyta; class Magnoliopsida; order Poales; family Poaceae; genus Aegilops; species Aegilops speltoides. The sequence goes on from CM038141.1 coordinate 323,871,377, forward strand.
AAAACATGGGTTGCTTGCGAGTACATTCAAAGTACTCATTGGCTTGCCACTGGTTATTTTATTGTCCAGGCATGAAAGATCATGATATGAAGAAGAATACTTCGGTGACAAACATGCGAGCTAGGACGCTTCCCAGTCAGAATGCCTGTAGGGTTAAGGCGGATGGCATGGGTCCAAGTTATCGACGAAGAGTTCCGCCACGATGATATACTAAAGACTTGACCATAAGGGTCCTACTTGTGTGAAATGGTATGTATGGATGTAAGACTCTTGTTATTCAGCTTCTGTGTGTTCAGTGAGCATTGATCTCTGGGATCACTATACACGTGCATTCGGTGATCATGACTTATGAGTCGGGGTCCCCACAGTAGTCGACGTTCACATAACACCACTAGAGGCTAGACAACATACATCTTATCAAAATATCGAACGAATACAAAATTCACATGACTACTAATAGCAAGACTTCTCCCTTGTCCTCAGGAACAAGCGTAACTACTCACAAAGCATATTCATGTTCATAATCAGAGGGGTAATAATATGCATAAAGGATCTGAACATATGGTCTTCCACCAAATAAACCAACTAGCATCAACTACAAGGAGTAATCAACACTACTAGCAACCTACTAGCACCAATCCCGGACTTGGAGACAAGAATTGGATACAAGAGATGAACTAGGGTTTGGAGATGAGATGGTGCTGGTGAAGATGTTGATGGAGATTGCCCTCTCCCAATGATAGGAGCGTTGGTGATGACGATGGTGATGATTTCCCCCTCCCGGAGGGAAGTGTCCCCGGCAGAACAGCTCTGCTGGAGCCCTAGATTGGTTCCGCCAAGGTTCCGCCTCGTGGCGGCGGAGTCTCGTCCCGAAAGGTTGCCTTCTATTTTTTTTCTCATCGAAAGACTTCATATAGGAGAAGATGGGCGTCGGAGAGCCACCAGGGGGCCCACGAGGTAGGGGCGCGCCCCAGGGGGGGCGCCCCCCACCCTCGTGAGCAGGGTGTGGGCCCCTTGGCCTTCATCTTTGGTGATGAATTTTCTTTATTTATTTTAAGATATTCCGTGGAGTTTCAGGACTTTTGGAGTTGCGCAGAATAGGTCTCCAATATTTGCTCCTTTTCCACCCTGAATTCCATTTGCAAGCATTCTCCTCTTCATGTAAACCTTGTAAAATAAGAGAGAATAGCCATAAGTATTGTGACATAATGTGAAATAACAGCCCATAATGCAATAAATATTGATATAAAAGCATGATGCAAAATGGACGTATCAACTCCCCCAAGCTTAGACCTCGCTTGTCCTCAAGCAAAAAGCCGATAACAATAAATATGTCCTCATGTTTAGAGGTAGAGGCATCGATAAAAATAAAATACGGACATGAAGGCATCATGACTATTTCCATAACAGCAACATCTATAGATTTTGTCATATGATTACTTATGTCCAAGTGATGATCTTTTCACAAAGCAAAAGTATGAATCAGAAACCTTATTGAGCACCAACAAATTATAACCTCAGTCATTGAAGCAGTTGCAATTTATCATAACATTGGAAAGAGTCTATGTCAGAGCTTAAAAGCAAGTCTACATACTCAACTATCACCTAGTCCTTCATAATTGCTAACACTCATGCAATACTTGTGGTTACGGAGTTTTAATCGGACGCAGAGAAAGATAGGGGCTTATAGTTTTGCCCCACAACCTTTTACCTCAAGGGTAATGTCAACAATAATAATTCATGCTCCCCTACATCCAATTAGATATATATATATCATGTTCTTTCCAACATGTTGAGCTTGCCAAAGGATAAAATGAAAAAGGAAAGGTGAAGATCACCGTGACTCTTGCATAAGGTAGAGGATAATAATAAAAGATAGGCCCTTCGCAGAGGGAAGCAGAGGTTGTCATGCGCGTTTAGGGTTGATGCACAAAATCTTAATGCAAAAGAACGTCACTTTATATTGCCCCTTGTATGTGGACCTTTATTATGCAGTCCGTCGCTTTTATTACGTCCACAACAAGTTCGTACAAAGCATATTTTCTCTTCTCTAATAAGTCATGCATATTTAGAGAGCAATTTTTATTGCTTGCACCGATGACAACTTACTTGAAGGATCTTACTCAAGCCATAGGTAGATATGGTGGACTCTCGTGGCTGAACTGGTTTAAGGGTATTTGGAAGCACAAGTAGTATTTCTACTTGGTGCTGAGAATTTGGCTAGCATGAGGGGGAAAGGCAAGCTCAACACGTTAGAGGATCCATGACAACATACTTTATCTCAGATGTAAGAAAACATAACTCATTATGTTGTCTTCCTTGTCCAACCTCAACTCTTTAGCATGTCATATTTTAATGAGTGCTCCCAATCATAAAAGATGTCAATGATAATATATCTATATGTGATACCTCTCTTTCCTTATTACTTCCTATTAATTGCAACGATGACCAAAACTATATTTGCCAACTCTCAACAACTTTTAGTCATCATACTCTTTCTATGTGAAGTCATTACTTTCAATAAGATCAATATGAACTCTTTGATTCTTTTTATTCTTTTTCTTCTTTCTATTTACCCAAGATCATGGCAAAATAATCAAGCCCTTGACTCAACACTAATCTTTATTATATAGCTCACGGACTCGATTACAAAAAAGGTTCATAAAGCAAAACTCAAAACTAGATCATGCCATGACTTTATTCTACTAAATCAAGATACTACTAATAGGATCAAACTAAGAAAAACGGTAAGGATAGGAGTTGTGATGGTGATACGATACCAGGGCACCTCCCCCAAGCTTGGCAGTTGCCAAGGGGAGTGCCCATACCCATGTGATTATATCTTCGGGGGTGGTGAAGTAGGAGTTGTTGCATTTTTCTTCTCTAGCTTGCGTCTGAGGCTAAAATTTTCCTTCCTCAGATCCTCATTCTCGAGCTCAAGTTTCATTATCTTTTTTCATAGTGCTGCCTTGCTGTCCTGCAAAAAACGAGGCAGAATAGATTGGACCTTAGGGAGGCTTGACTTCTTGAACTCCACATGCATATCACCAGGTTGAGGTAGTGGATAGTCCTCTTCATCAGACGTTGTTTCCTCCTTCCTATTTGGATCATAGTCTTCTTCTTCCTCCATGGTCCAGCCATAATGTTCCACATCCCATATACTTTTGGGTTTGCAATATAATCAGCCATGTAGCTCTCTCCCTCTGAATCTTGGGACGACATCTTATTCCAAATCTGCAACAGGAACAGCTCGAAACGAAAACAAAGGATATTTGCGTGATACGAGAGTCAAAACCTTCGGGAGAATATATAATGAATTTACCGACCAAAATACGTATCGTGCAAGAAAACAGAGTCCGGAGGGCACACGAGGTGCTCACGAGGTAGGGGCGCGCCTGGGTAGGCGCCCCTCCACCTCGTGGAGGCCTCGTGTCCTTCCCGGACTGCCACTTATTTTTCTATTTTTCTAAATATTCCAAAACGGAGAAATATTGCCTTAAAAATTGTTTTGGAGTCGGTTTACTTACCGTACCACATACCTATTCCTTTTCAGAGTCTGGAACGGTCTGAAAGTGTCCCTTATGTATTCCTCCGGGGTTACGGTTTCAATAATATTGGTTTCAACATTTATAGGATTACCTGAGATATAGTGTTTGATCCTTTGACCGTTTACCACCTTCGGATTTATGCCTTTGAAGTTGTTGATTTTTATGGCACCGGAACGATAGACCTCCTTGATAACGTAGGGACCTTCCCATTTAGAGAGAAGTTTTCCTGCAAAAAATCTTAAACGAGAGTTGTATAGCAATACATAATCACCTACATTAAACTCACGCTTTTGTATCCTTTTGTCATGCCATCTTTTAACTTTTTCTTTAAGCAACTTGGCATTTTCATAAGCTTGGGTTCTCCATTCATCAAGTGAGCTAATATCAAATAACCTCTTATCACCGGCAAGTTTGAAACCATAGTTGAGCTCTTTAATAGCCCAATATGCCTTATGTTCTAGTTCGAGAGGTAAGTGACATGCTTTTCCATATACCATTTTATACGGAGACATACCCATAGGATTCTTATATGCGTTCTATAGGCCCATAATGCGTCATCCAGCTTTCTTGGACCAATTCTTTCTAGACCTATTAATGCCTTTTGCAAAATTAATTTGAGCTCTCTATTGCTCAATTCTACTTGACCACTAGATCATGGGTGATATGGAGATGCAATTCTATGATTAACGCCATATTTAGCAAGCATTTTACGGAAAGCACCATGAATAAAGTGTGAACCACCATCAGTCATTAAGTATCTAGGGACTCCAAACCTCGGAAAAGTAACTTCCTTAAGCATTTTAATAGAAGTGTTATGATCAGCACTACTAGTTGGAATAGCTTCTACCCACTTAGTAACGTAATCAACAGCAACTAAAATATGTGTATATCCATTAGAGGCAGGAAAAGGTCCCATATAATCAAAGCCCCAAACATCAAATGGTTCAATAACAAGTGAATAATTCATAGGCATTTCTTGACGTCTACTAATATTACCAATTCTTTGACATTCATCGCAAGACAAAACAAACTTACGGGCATCCTTGAAGAGAGTAGGACAATAAAAACCGGATTGCAATACCTTATGTGCAGTTCTATCTCGAGCGTGGTGTCCTCCATAAGCTTCGGAGTGACACTTGCGTAGGATCTGTTCCTGTTCATGCTCAGGTACACAACATCTAATAACACCATCTACTCCTTCTTTATAAAGATGTGGGTCATCCCAAAAGTAATGTCGCAAATCATAGAAAAACTTTTTCTTTTGTTGGTATGTGAAGCTAGGTGGTATAAATTTAGCAATAATATAATTAGCATAATCAGCATACCATGGAGTGCTACGAGAAGTGCTTATGACATTTAATTGTTCATCAGGAAAGCTATCATCAGTAGGTAGTGGGTCATCAAGAACATTCTCTAACCTAGATAAGTTGTCTGCAACGGGGTTCTCAGCTCCTTTTCTATCAACAATATGCTAATCAAATTCTTGCAGCAAGAGAACCCATCTAATAAGTCTAGGTTTTGCATATTTCTTTTCCATAAGATATTTAATAGCAGCATGATCAGTGTGAATAGTTACTTTGGAATCAACAATATAGGGTCTGAATTTATCACAAGCAAATACAACTGCTAAAAGTTCCTTTTCGGTAGTAGCATAATTTCTTTGAGCATTGTCTAGAGTCTTACTAGCATAATGGATAACATTTAATTTCTTATCAACTCTTTGCCCTAGAACAACACCTACAAGATAATCACTAGCATCACACATAATTTCAAAGGGTAAGTTCCAATCGGTGGCTGAACAACAAAAAGCGAGACTAATGCTTTCTTAAGTATTTCAAATGCTTCTACACAATCATCATCAAAGACAAATGGTACATCTTTTTGTAGTAAATTAGTCAGGGGCCGAGAAATTTTTGAGAAGTCCTTAATGAACCTCCTATAAAATCCGGCATGACCAAGGAAACTTCTTATACCTTTGATGTCCTTGGGACATGGCATATTTTCAATGGCATCAACCTTGGCTTTATCAACTTTAATACCTCTTTCAGAAACTTTGTGCCCCAAGACCATACCTTCATTAACCATAAAGTGGCACTTTTCTGAATTCAAGACAAGATTAGTTTCTTCACATCTCTGCAAAACTCGAGCAAGATTGCTCAAGCAATCATCAAAAGAGGAACCATAGACGGAAAATTCGTCCATGAAAACCTCACAAATCTTTTCGCAAAAGTCAGAGAATATAGCCATCATGCATCTTTGAAAGGTAGCAGGTGCATTACATAAACCGAAAGGCATACGTCTATAAGAAAAAGTACCAAAAGGGCATGTAAAAGTAGTCTTTGATTGATCTCTAGCCGACACAGGTATTTGGGAGAACCCAGAATAACCATCTAGAAAGAAATAATGTGTATGTTTGCATAATCTTTCTAGCATTTGATCAATAAAAGGTAAGGGGTAATGATCTTTCTTAGTAGCCTTATTTAATTTGCGGAAATCAATTAACATCCTATAACCTGTGATAATTCTTTGCGGAATCAATTCATCTTTATCATTAGGGACAACAGTAATACCTCCCTTCTCAGGGACACAATGGATAGGACTTACCCACTGACTATCAGCAACGGGATAAATTATACCTGCCTCTAGAAGCTTGAGTATTTCTTTTCTTACCACTTCTTTCATTTTAGGATTCAAACGTCGTTGAGGATCACGAACTGGTTTGGCATTCGCTTCCAAATTTATTTTATGTTGACATAGAGTGGGACTGATGCCCTTAAGATCATCCAGAGTATATCCAATAGCGGCACGGTGCTTCTTCAGAGTTTTCAATAATCTTTCTTCTTCATGCTCTGAAGGTTAGCACTAATAATGACAGGATATATTTTATTTTCATCAAGATAAGCATATTTAAGATTATCAGGCAACGGTTTAAGCTCAAACACGGGATCACCCTTGGGTGGAGGAGGATCCCCTAGGATTTCAATAGGCAAATTGTGTTGTAGAATAGGTTCCTGTTTAAGGAATACTTCATCTATTTCCCTTCTTTCATTCATGAACATATCATTTTCATGGTCTAGCAAATAGTGTTCTAAAGGATCACTAGGAGGTACGGCAATAGAAGCAAGACCAATAATTTCATCCGTACTAGGCAATTCTTCCACATGATGTTGTTTACTAAATTTAGAGAAATTAAACTCATGAACCATATCATCCAAGCCAATAGTAACAACATTCTTTTCGCAGTCTATCTTAGCATTAACAGTATTCAAGAAGGGTCTACCAAATATAATGGGACGAAAGCTATCTTGTAGAGAACCAAGAACAAGAAAATCAGCGGGATATTTGGTTTTTCCACACAAGACTTCAACATCTCTAACAATTCCCATTGCAGATATAGTATCTCTATTGGCAAGTTTAATTGTAACATCAATATCTTCTAACTCAGCAGGTGCAATACCATGCATAATTTCTTTGTATAAGTCAATGGGTATTACACTAGCATTAGCACCCATATCACATAAGCCATGATAACAATGATCTCCTATTTTAACAGAAATAACAGGCACGCCTACCACAGATCTATGTTTATCTCTAGCACAAGGTTTAGCAATTCTAGCAGTTTCACCACGGAATTGAATAACATGCCCATCAATATTATCAGACAAGAGATCTTTAACAATAGCAATATTGGGTTCTACTTTGACTTTCTCAGGAGGTGTATAAGTTCTAATATTGCTTTTATGAACAACAGTTGAAGCTTTAGCATTATCCTTCATTCTAACAGGGAAAGGTGGTTTCTCAACATAAGAAGTGGGAACAATAGGATCATTATAAGTGACAGTCTTTTCTTCAACTTTAATAGGTGCAGCTACTTTTACTTCTATGGGAGGATGATATTTAAACCACTTCTCCTTGGGGAGATCAACATAAGTAGCAAAAGATTCACAGAAAGAAGCTACTATCTCAGAGTCAAGTCCATATTTAGTGCTAAAATTACGGAAAACATCGGTATCCATAAAAGATTTAACACAATCAAACTTAGGTGTCATACCTGACTCCTTACCTTCGCCGAGGTCCCAATCTTCAGAGTTGCGTTTAATTATATCCAATAAATTCCATTTAAATTCAATAGTCTTCATCATAAAAGAGCCAGCACAAGAAGTATCGAGCATGGTGCGATTGTTATTAGAAAGCCGACCATAAAAACTATGCATAATTACTTCTTTTGGGAGCTCATGATTGGGGCATGAATATAACATTGATTTAAGCCTCCCCCAATCTTGAGCGATGATTTCTCCTTCGCGAGGCCAAAAATTATATATATAATTGCGATCACGATGAACAAGATGCATAGGGTAATACTTGATGAAATTCCAATTTCAATCTTTTATAGTTCCATGATCTCATATCATCACATAGCCTATACCATGTCAATGCGTCTCCCTTCAAAGATAAAGGGAAGGCCTTCTTCTTAACAACATCATCAGGTATACCTGCAAGCTTAAATAGTCCACAAACTTCATCCACATAGAGTAGATGTTCATCAGGATGCTTTGTTCCATCTCCTGTAAAAGTGTTAGCTAGCAGTTTTTCCATCATACCCGAAGGAATTTCAAAAGGAGTTTCATTTTCAATAGGTTCAGTAGGTTCAGTAGGTTGAGGAGCAACTCTTTGCTCTACTGGACGGGGTGAAGATACCCTGAACAAGCCCCTCAGAGAATTATTTTCCATAGTAACAAGTGACAGAAAATTTCAGCATACTAAATAAATTTTTCCTTACCAAATTCCACCTACCAAAGGCGCTACACTCCCCGGCAACGGCGCCATAAAAGAGTCTTGATGACCCCCAAGTATAGGGGACTATCATAGTCCTTTCAATAAGTAAGAGTGTCGAACCCAGCGAGGAGCAGAAGGAAATGATAAGCGGTTTTCAGCAAGGTATTCTCTGCAAGTACTGAAATAAGTGGTAACAGATAGTTTTGTGATAAGATAAATTGTAACGAGAAACAAATATCAAAAGTAAATAAAGTGCAGCAAGGTGGCCCAATCCTTTTTGTAGCAAAGGACAAGCCTGGACAAACTCTTATAATAGGAAAAGCGCTCCCGAGGACACATGGGAATATCGTCAAGCTAGTTTTCATCACGCTCATATGATTCGCGTTCGGTACTTTGATAATTTGATATGTGGGTGGACCGGTGCTTGGGTGCTGTTCTTACTTGAACAAGCATCCCATTTATGATTAACCTCTATTGCAAGCATCCGCAACTACAACAAAAGTATTAAAGTAAACCTAACCATAGCATGAAACATATGGATCCAAATCAGCCCTTACGAAGCAACGATAAACTAGGGTTTAAGCTTCTGTCACTCTAGCAACCCATCATCTACTTATTACTTCCCAATGCCTTCCTCTAGGCCCCAATAATGGTGAAGTGTTATGTAGTCGACGTTCACATAACACCACTAGAGGCTAGACAACATACATCTTATCAAAATATCGAACGAATACCAAATTCACATGACTACTAATAGCAAGACTTCTCCCTTGTCCTCGGGAACAAACGTAACTACTCACAAAGCATATTCATGTTCATAATTAGAGGGGTAATAATATTCATAAAGGATCTGAACATATGATCTTCCACCAAATAAACCAACTAGCATCAACTACAAGGAGTAATCAACACTACTAGCAACCTACTAGCACCAATCCCGGACTTGGAGACAAGAACTGGATATAAGAGATGAACTAGGGTTTGGAGATGAGATGGTGCTGGTGAAGATGTTGATGAAGATTGCCCTCTCCCGATGAGAGGAGAGTTGGTGATGACAATGGTGATGATTTCCCCCTCCTGGGGGGAAGTGTCCCCGGCAGAACAGCTCTGTCGGAGCCCTAGATTGGTTCCGTCAAGGTTCCGCCTCGTGGCGGCGGAGTCTTGTCCCGAAAGGTTGCCTTCTATTTTTTTTCTCATCGAAAGACTTCATATAGGAGAAGATGGGCGCCGAGAGCCACCGGGGGCCCACGAGGTAGGGGCGCTGCAGGGCGCCCCACCCTCGTGAGCAGGGTGTGGGCCCCTAGCCTTCATCTTTGGCGACTTTATTTTTCTTTATTTATTTTAAGATATTCCGTGGAGTTTCAGGACTTTTGAGTTGTGCGAATAGGTCTCCAATATTTGCTCCTTTTCCACCTGAATTCCAAATTGCCGGCATTCTCCTCTTCATGTAAACCTTGTAAAATAAGAGAGAATAGCCATAAGTATTGTGACATAACGTGAAATAACAGCCCATAATGCAATAAATATTGATATAAAAGCATGATGCAAAATGGACGATCAACCGAGTCCCGCTCAGATCTACTACTATTACTCCACACATCGACCGACTCTCTTTTGCATCTAGAGTATTAAGTTCATAAGAATAGAGTAATGCATTAAGCAAGATGACATGATGTAGAGGGATAAACTCAAGCAATATGATATAAACCCCATCTTGTTATCCTCGATGGCAACAATACAATACGTGCCTTGCAACCCTTTACACATCGGTAAGGACACCGCAAGATTGAACCCAAAGCTAAGCACTTCTCCCATGGCAAGAAAGATCAATCTAGTAGGCCAAACCAAACTGATAATTCGAAGAGACTTGCAAAGATAACTCAATCATACATAAAAGAATTCAGAGAAGATTCAAATATTATTCATAGATAAACTTGATCATAAACCCACAATTCATCGTATCTCAACAAACACACCGCAAAAAGAGTTTACATCAAATAGATCTCCACAAGAGAGGGGGAGAACATTGTATTGAGATCCAAAAAGAGAGAAGAAGCCATCTAGCTAATAACTATGGACACGTAGGTCTGTGGTAAACTACTCACAACTCATCGGAGGGGCAAGGATGTTGATGTAGAATCCCTCCATGGTCGATTCCCCCCCCCCGGCAGAGTGCCGGCGAAGGCTCCAAGCTAGGATCTCGCGGATACAGAAGGTTACGGTGGTGGAAATTGTGTTTCGTCCGCCTCCTGGATGTTTTCGGGGTACGTAGGTATATATAGGAGGAAGAAGTACGTGGGTGGCCGCCCGAGGGGCCCATGAGACAGGGGGCACGCCCTCCTATCTCATGGGAGCCTCGGCTGCTTCTTGACTTGCACTCCAAGTCCTCTGGATCATGTTCATTCCAAAAATCACGCTCCCGGAGGTTTCATTCCATTTGGACTCCGTTTGATATTCCTTTTCTTTGAAATACTGAAAAGGCAAAAAAAACAGCAATATGGGTTGGGCCTCCGGTTAGTAGGTTAGTCCCAAAAATGATATAAATGTGTAAAATAAAGCCCATAAACATCCAAAAGGTGTAATATAATAGCATGGAACAATCAAAAATTATAGATACGTTGGAGACGTATCAAGCATCCCCAAGCTTAATTCCTGCTCGTCCTCGAGTAGGTAAATGATAAAAAAGAAATTTTTTATGTGGAATGCTACCTAGCATAATTTATAATGTAATTTTCTTTATTGTGGCATGAATGTTCAGATCCAAATGATACAAAATAAAAGTTCATATTGACATAAGAAATAGTAATACTTCAAGCATACTAATCAGAGTAATCATGTCTTCTCAAAATAACATGGCCAAAGAAAGTTATCCCTACAAAATCATATAGTCTGGCTGTTGCTCTATCTTCATCACACAAAGTATTTAATCATGAACAACCCTGATGACAAGCCAACCAATTGTTTCATACTTTAATAATCTCAAACTCTTTCAACTTTCACACAATACATGAGCGTGAGCCATGGACATAGCACTATATGTGGAATAGAATGATGGTTGTGGAGAAGACAAAAAAGGAGAAGATAGTCTCACATCAACTAGGCGTATCAACGGGCTATGGAGATGCCCATTAATAGATATCAATGTGAATGAGTAGGGATTGCCATTCAACATATGCACTAGAACTATAAATATATGAAAGCTCAACAAAAGAAACTAAGTGGGTGTGCATCCAACTCGCTTGCTCACGAAGACCTAGGGCATTTTGAGGAAGCCCATCAATGGAATATACAAGCCAAGTTCTATAATGAAAAATTCCCACTAGTATATGAAAGTGACAACATATGAGACTCTCTATCATGAAGATCAAGGTGCTACTTTGAAGCACAAGTGTGGAAAAAGAGATAGTAGCATTGTCCCTTCTCTCTTTTTCTCTCATTTTATTTTTTTTCTCATTTCCCTTTTTTTATTTTTTATTTCTTTGGCCTTCTTTTTTTTGGCCTTTCTCCCTTTTTTTCTTTTTCTCTTTTTTTCTTTTTTGTAAAGTCCGAAGTCTCATCCCGATTTGTGGGGGAATCATAGTCTTCATCATCCCTCCCTCACTAGGACAATGCTCTAATAATGAAAATCATCACACTTTTATGGATTTACAACTCAAGAATTACAACTCAAAGCTAGAACAAGGTATGACTCTGCATGAATGCCTCGGCGATGTACCAGGATATGCAATGAATCAAGAACGACATGTATGAAAATTATGAAGGTGGCCTTGCCACAAATACAATGTCAACTACATGATCATGCAAAGAGCAATATGACAAAAGTAATGTATGTCATATGAACGGAACGGTGGAAAGTTGCATAGCAATATATCTCGGAATGGCTATGGAAATGCCATAATAGGAAGGTATGGTGGCTGTTTTGAAGAAGGTATATGGTGGGTGTATGGTACCGGCGAAAGTTGCACGGCACAAGAGAGGCTAGCAATGATGGAAAGGTGAAAGGGTGCGTATAATCCATGGACTCAACATTAGTCAAAAGAACTCATATACTTGTTGCAAAAATTTAGAAGTCATCAAAAACCAAAGCACTACGCGCATGCTCCTAGGGGGATAGATTGGTAGGAAAAGACCATCGCTCGTCCCCGACCGCCACTCATAAGGAAGACACTCAATAAATAAAATTGTGCTCCAACTTCATCACAAAGCGGTTCACCATACGTGCATGCTACGGGAATCACAACCCTTAACACAAGTATTTTTCATAATCACCTCAACTAGCATGACTCTAATATCACTACTTCCACATCTCAAAACAATTATCAAGCATCAAATTGATCATAGCATACAATTCACTTTCTATGATAGTTTTTATTATACCCAACTTGGATGCTCATCATTCTAGGACCAAATTTGTAACCATAGCAAATACCATGCTGTTCTAAAAGACTCTCAAAATAATATAAGTGAAGCATGAGAGACTAATAATTTCTTCAAAATTAAGACACCACCATGCTCTAAAAGATATAAGTGAAGCACTAGAGCAAAAACTATCAAGCTCAAAAGATATAAGTGAAGCACATAGAGTATTCTAGCAAATTCTAATCAAGTAGGCTTCTCCAAAAGGTGTGTACAGCAAGGATGATTGTGAAAAACTAAAAAGCAAAGACTAATATAATACACGACGCTCCAAGCAAAACACATATCATGTGGCGAATAAAAATATAGCTCCAAGTAAAGTTACCAATGAACGAAGACGAAAGAGGGGATGCCTTCCCGGGGCATCCCCAAGCTTAGGCTTTTGGCTATCCTTGAATATCTTGGGGTTCCTTGGGCATCCCCAAGCTTACGCTCTTGCGACCCTTTATTCCATAGTCCATAAAAGCTTTACCCAAAACTTGAAAACTTCACAACACAAAACTCAACAGGAAATCTTATAAGCTCCGTTAGTGAAAGAAAACAAAACCACCACATAAGGTACTGTAATGAACTCGTTCTTTATTTATTTTGTGTTAAACCTACTGTATTCTAACTTCCTTATGGTTTATAAACTAATTTACTAGCCATAGATGCATTGAAATAAGCAAACAACACACGAAAAACAGAATCTGTCAAAAACAGAACAATCTATAGCAATCTGTAACTAACGCAAACTTCTGGAACTCTAAAAATCCTACCAAAATAGGAAGTCCTGGACAATTTGCTTAATGATCAGAAGCAAAATAATCAACGCAAAATCACGTTCCCGTGATTTAACAAAATTATATTCGTGCGCGCAAAGTTTCTGTTTTTCGGCAGAATCAAATCAACTATCATCATAGGTTATCCTATAGGTTCTACTCTGCACAAACACTAATTAAAAGATTAAAACACATCTAAACAGTAGGTAGATGCAAGATTTATTACTAAACATGAGCAAAAACAAAAAATACAAAGAAAATTGGGTTGCCTCCCAACTAGCGCTATCGTTTAACGCCCCTAGCTAGGCATAAAAGCAAAGATAGATCTAAGTAGTGCCATAATAATAAGATAGATCTTGAAAGATCATCTCATATTCTCTACGTTCGGCAGCAAGCTTTCTTTGAGGCAAGCAAAAGTAATCAAAAGGGCTAAATTTAGTGAGACAAAGTCCCCAAGATCAATCACAGGAGGAACGGGTTCCTCCTTTGGCCCTTCATAGTGCACAACTATTTCATCACTAAAAGCATTCTTTTGGCAAAATATTGTGAGCCTATACTCAAGAGAGTATCCTAGCTCATTGTTTCGAAGGGCAAAATTATTATTAAGCTCGTTAATGCTATCAACCAAGACATTGGTAGGGACCTCTTTTCTAAGGTTTTCATTGAAAGCAACATAGTCCGAAGATTGAAAACGCCTAAATTCCTCTTGATCATAGAGGATCGCCTCTATGGGAGGACGACCGACGTCCACCCTATAGTGGGCAAAGATTTCTTTGGCTTCTCTTATGATAAATCTAAGCTCATGAGCCAAAAAGATAGTAACAGCACGTTTAACAGAAGAATGCTAAATATTGGAAAATTCCAGAAAAATTCTTTGTATGCAAGGATGCATATGCATACATTGTCTTTCAAGCTCAACTACAAGCATAGTGATGGCATCCGCAAGACTACTAGTTCTATGAAGAATAGAACCACCCATGAAAGGTAAAGCACCGGCACAAGTAAAGAAATCTTGAATAACTCCCTTTCCAATGATATTACCACTACCGATTCGAAACTCTTTAGTATGCAAGGTAGGGGGTTCTTCAGCCGAAGCATCAGAATTTTCCATGTTATCATGGTTGTCCATATCAACGATAATCTCCCCAATTTCAGACATAACGGCAAACAAAAACAATGGGGAAGAAAGCAAGCGAAAGAGAGGAGGAGATTGGGAAAGAGAGGGCGAATAAAACGGCAAGGGTGAAGTGGGGGAGAGGAAAACGAGAGGCAAATGGCAAATAATGTAAATGCGAGGGAGATGGGTTTGTGATGGGTACTTGGTATGTCTTGACTTGAGCGAAGACCTGCCCGGCAACTGCGCCAAAAATCCTTCTTGCTACGTCTTGAGCTTGCGTTGGTTTTTCTCGAAGAGGAGAGGGTGATGCAGCAATAGTAGCGTAAGTATTTCCCTTAGTTTTTGAGAACCAAGGTATCAGTCCAGTAGGAGGCTCCTCAAAAGTCCCACGCACCTACACAAACAAACACAGAACTCGTAACCAACGCAATAAAGGGGTTGTCAATCCCTTCACGGCCACTTGGGGAAGTGAGATCTAATAAAGATAGTATGATAAGATAAATATATTTTTGGTATTTTATAATATAGATGAAAAAAGTAAAGATGCAAATAAAAGTAGATTGGAAGCAAATATTATAAGAGATAGACCCGGGGCCATAACGTTTCACTAGTGGCTTCTCTCAAGATAGCATAAGTAATACGGTGGGTGAACAAATTACTGTCGAGCAATTGATAGAAAAGCGAATAGTTATGAGATTATCTAGGCATGATCATGTATATAGGCATCACGTCCATAACAAGTAGACCGACTCCTGCCTGCATCTACTACTATTACTCCACACATTGACCGACTCCTGCCTGCATCTAGAGTATTAACTTCATAAGAACAGAGTAAAGCTTTAAGCAAGATGACATGATGTAGAGGGATAAACTCAAGCAATATGATATAAACTCCATCTTGTTATCCTCGATGGCAACAATACAATATGTGCCTTGCAACCCTTTATATCACTGGGTAAGGACACCGCAAGATTGAACCCAAAGCTAAGCACTTCTACCATGGCAAGAAAGATCAATCTAGTAGGCCAAACCAAACTGATAATTCGAAGAGACTTGCAAAGATAACTCAATCATACATAAAGAATTCAGAGAAGATTCAAATATTATTCATAGATAAACTTGATCATAAACCCACAATTCATCGGATCTCGACAAACACACCGTAAAAAGAGTTTACATCGAATAGATCTCCACAAGAGAGGGGGAGACATTGTATTGAGATCCAAAAAGAGAGAAGAAGCCATCTAGCTAATAACTATGGACCCGTAGGTCTGTGGTAAACTACTCACAACTCATCGGAGGGGCAAGGATGTTGATGTAGAAGCCCTCCATGGTCGATTCCCCCTCCGGCAGAGTGCCGGCGAAGGCTCCAAGATGGGATCTCGCGGATGTAGGAGGTTACGATGGTGGAAATTGTGTTTTGTCCGCCTCCTGGATGTTTTCGGAGTACGTAGGTATATATAGGAGGAAGAAGTACGTCGGTGGCCGCCCGAGGGGCCCACAAGACAGAGGGCGCACCCTATAGGGGGGCGCCCTCCTATCTCATGGGAGTCTCGGCTGCTTCTTGACTTGCACTCCAAGTCCTCTGGATCACGTTCATTCCAAAAATCACGCTCCCGAAGGTTTCATTCCATTTGGACTCCGTTGGATATTCCTTTTCTTCGAAATACTGAAATAGGCAAAAAAAACAGCAATATGGGATGGGCCTCCGGTTAGTAGGTTAGTCCTAAAAATGATATAAATGTGTAAAATAAAGCCCATAAACATCCAAAAGGGGTAATATAATAGCATGGAACAATCAAAAATTATAGATACGTTGGAGACGTATCAACCGGTTCTTGCCTGAGTGTCTGTTCCTTCTCTTTTCTCTTGTCTCTCTCCTTCACATGGGAAATGTGTCATGTAAGCAGGCTCATAGCCTACTTTAGAGCATGACTAATAATATAGTAAGTTCTTGGCTATATGCAGCTGCCATGTCATATAGTGTTATTATCTATAGTCACGTGTATAGTAATGTAAGCTATATGGGTGACTATTGGACTAGTACATTTTTCAACCTTCTCTGTTTCTTTTTCTTCATATATATTGCATTTGTCTAGGAGCACTCATAGAACTGGGCTCTTGCATAAGATTCCACTTCCAGTAATTTTCTCTTGCCTCCCTTCTCAAGTGGGTTATAAGCTCCTTATTGCACTTGCTCTAAGAGAATGGTTAATAGTAGAGACAAGTGTTGGCTATATCTTGTTGCCAAGTCATCTATAGGCATCCTAATAGCAAACATGTATAGCTGTTAGTTACAAAAAAATATTACTTTATTAATACATGGTACATCTCACACTCTCACAATGTTTCTTGAAGCCCCTACTACAACTAGCTCTTAATTTACAGCCGCTTCAATTTTGTCTCCTCTTCTATCTCATCTAACTCGGTAAAAATATAATTTTAATCCTTATAGCCAGCTTACATCATCCTATTACACTTACTATAAGGATGGGCATCGTGACCTAGACACACATGGATTGGGCTAGGTGAAAACGAGCTTGCACGGGTGCATAGGGGTTTTAGTGGGCGTTGATTGAACCATGCATGTATAACTAATTTCCTATTAACCAAACAAGCACCTCCACTAGTACATCCCTTTTCTTTTTTGCTTTCATTTACCACTAAAATTGAGGGGAGAGGGGGGTTGTGGGTTTTGATTGGCTATTTTTCACGGGTGAAATAATTTGCTTGTGGGAGCGAAGTGCATGAGATGCATGGTGACTTTTACGCTTGGGTCACCTGATTCTTATTAGGCGTCCTATGCACCTAAGCGAAGGGAGTAACTTGGTTTTAACGATGTATTCACTACTACAGCCAGGACACTTGTGTCTTCATACGCTTTGCATAGGGTCTATCCCAAACAAGACAGATGATCATTAGAGCATGAAAGTGAATGTGAGCGCGTGGAGAATGACAATGAAACTTTGAGTAAAAGATTTCAGGGCACTAAAGCCATCACAATAACGTATGAAGACATGGACAAAACATAAAAAATTACATATCATATTTTCATTCATAGCTTTTAATGGGTGTTGCGTCGTCTTACTTCTCGACTAGGTCCATATAAATTCGTAATACAAGACAATAGGCAGTTTTTACAATCTATGCCAGTGGAGGAAACTGACCTATGACATCTTTACTCAGATTTTATTTTGTCAAGAGTTTTTCACAGCTACAGTTTCACGTACTTCATTTATGTCCAACAACCAGGTCAAGATCGTTTACTGGACCCAAAATTTCATCAATAGTTCATCCTTATTCGTAATGTCCAGATTTCATATCATGGTTCTTGTTCATTATTGATTGTTTGTGGAAATTAGACCCTTGCAATCAGTTTGATCGTGTTCCAGCTGGTCAGTAACAACTTTATACTTGGTTTAGCGATTGCATAGGCGCAACATCATCGCTCGTTGTAATCGGATTGTCAACGTTGACTCTACTCAAATTAATGTCTACTTCTCATCGATAGATTGGACACCTTAGTGCTATCAATATTAATGGTGTCATGCACACCATATAGAGAGCACCTAATACTAATGATCGCCAATACTCCCGACCAACATGGCATGCAAACATATGGGATAAATCACAATTTTCATTGATCTAATAACACATACGGACTTCACATGTGTGTGCATCAATATAGTGCTTATTGAATTGCACAATAATAATCATCACCCACAAGATGACTAAAGATTTTACTCAAAGTTAAATTTAGCAAGCATAGTTTAATTTGGTTAGATTTGGTTTAATCAACAATATTGTATGCTAGCTTTGATTAGGTACGACAGTTGGCAGAAATGAGAACAGTGGGGGGGATGAGTGAACGGACCACACCACCAACTCCAATTATTATAACTAGGAAATTGGAAATAGAAATTGAACGTTCATACTTTGCCTAAAGGCTATAGCTATGCATAAATCAAGCTAATGACCAGAACCAGAATTATCATGCGATCTATGTACATCATTTACCAAGAGAACCAATAATCCATATCGTTGTTTGTGTTGTCCATCTATTTATCATGTCGATCATAAGAAGAGAAGATGTGGTCCATGCTGCTCCCGAAGTTGAACATGACGTCCGCGAGGTCCAGCATCGGGAAATCCGTATCCCTCGGTGCGGTGGACACGTTCATCTTCATGTTGGTGATGCTCCCCATTCCAATGCCAGAGCCCGCCAAAAGGCCTTGGAAGCTTGCCGGCATCCAGCTAATGTCGAGCTTGACTGGCGTGGACAGCGCGGCTGAGTGCGTCTGCTCGGCCACTTCCATGGGGAGGTCTCTAGTGGGGAGGCCGGAGCCTGTCGCGGCAGTCGGAGAGTTGGCAGCAGAGGTTGTGGTGCTAGCTGTGGGGAGCGTGAGTAACGGGGTGGTGGAAGTGAGGCAGTTGTGGCCGCCACAGTATGTGACCTCGTACATGAAGGGGTCGTCGTCCAAGCGTTGCACCTTCTTCTTCGCATCACAACCATAGTAGTTCTTATGAGTGCACCGATAGTAGCTCCTGTTGATTACATTGAGCACGCAATTTCATCATCACAAACAAAGATTGCCATGTACTCCCTCCGTTCCAAAATAGATGACCCAACTTTATACTAAAGTTAGTACAAAGTTGAGTCATCTATTTAGGAACGGAGGGAGTAGTTATTATGCATGATACACGTACTATGTTGGCACGAGTGTTGAGAACTGCATTCATAGATCTTAGAGTGGCTACTACCAAAAATCTCTAGTCATCCTCGAAATTATGTATTTCTATCTTACTCTGTAATTATGTATGATTAAGACCATGCACTACTTTGAACATTGTCCTACATTAATTTGTATATGCATGCATGATGTAGATTGTTGCTTAACTGAAAGCGTTCACCTGCAATGAAGATCTTCCGTGTATAAGGCTACTTGTAATAAGAAGAAATCATGCCTTCATAGTGTATAGTATCATAGGTAATTATTTTAGATGACCTTATTTATTGTTTTGTATGACACATAGTAACATGTCATTTAATACGATACGTTATCGTGATATGTTATCGAGTTTTCTCTTTCTTCATTTGATGGCATGTTACCTTATTATATGCATGATGCTTGTTATTGTTTGAAATGGCAGGATTCCTGTATTTATTAATAAGAAGGGAGTTGCTTGTTTAATTAGGTGAAACTGAGCAAAAATCAGATTACTCAGATTATTAAGGAAAACCGGCCGAAAACCATCCCAATCGTTGAGCGACACACATAAGATACCCCACGCACACCCTAGAGACAGCACGCATGCGTCATCGTGACCACTCTTCCCCTAAAGGTGTCATCGACATCCTAAACCTGAGCAAACGACTCTGACTTGTTACGATACCCTCACTACAGGAGGTCTGGTGCATGGTATGTACACGAAGGATTGAGGAAGACTCCTCATGTATGCATGGTCATGCCTAACTAATTTCACCCTTACACATCGTAACGAGGCACATGTGAGAGCAATAAATGGGGATAAAAACTGCTACATATTCAGGCTACACCTATGGGATCCAACCTAGCTCTAAATTTTGCTATTTGGGGCAGAGAATATCCAACCAAGGATGCCACATTACATGGTGAGACAATTTCGTACGAAATCTTTTTGTAAGTGTAGCAACAATGGGGATTGTGGGATTGCTGACTAGTGACTAGTCAGGCAGTGAATGTATCAGTATTGCTGCCCTCACAAGTGTACCCGCTTGGATTGAGAAAGCAAAAGAAAGTGGAACAAATTGTTATAATGAATAGGGCAATTAGGCACACATACACCAAAAGTGACGAGTTAATGAAGTAACTGGATGTTTTCATTACCTTGGGTACCTTGAGCCGAGAATATCTTTTTGGCCGTACTTGCGCCACGTGTATCCGTCGTCTGGTGGCAGTTCGGTGTTGCCCGTCCGCTGTGCAGGTACCAACACCGTCTCCCTCTTCCCGCTTTCCCTCCTAAAAGAAACAAAAACACATCATTAGCTTAACTTTTAGGAAACACAAAAAAATATAACCATTTCTTGCACACTAGCTAGCTAGATCTTTCATAGATTAATTAGAAATCCCAAGTCCTCTAAGCAATATATATATATATATATATATATATATATATATATATATATATATATATATATATATATATATATATATATATATCCATGTTAAGAAAAAGGTGCATCAATTTGCCTTTGAACCCTAGGGTGTGTATTTGTCTTTTAAGCTTCCTAGAAATGGTGAGCTCTTGACCCTCCACGATGGGTGTTTTATGTAGGCCGTGTACATCATCAACCAAGCAATATTGTTAGCATTTTATCTTCTATCTCAATAGAAATAGCAAGCTCCCGACACTCTGAGTTATGGATTCGATGTGGGCCATGTATGTTGTTAGAGCTAAATTCGGCACAACTCTTGGTAGGGGATCCTAAGCTATGCGTCTTGGGACGATGGTAACAAGAACACAGAATTTACTCACGTTCAGGCTCTCTGAGGAGATAAAACTCTATCTCCTACGTGTGTTTTATTGTTTTGGGGTGTGTACAAAGTACAGGTAAAACTACTAGGAGATTTTATGATTTCTAATGTGAGTAAGGGGTGTTCTATCGACTGGCCAGGCCCCGATTTAGATTAAATACCAAGGCCTAGGATTACAAGAGCCCTCTGCTACGTCGGTGGAGGAATCCTCCACGGATACAAAGTCCTTATGTTGAACGTCAATGCTTCCTGAGTCTCATTCGTAGAGCGCATCATGGGCCGCCCAAAGGGCTCAGGACAAAACTGACCAAGGGGTCCTCAGCCCGGCCCAGCAGGTCACGTGCTGAGAGACCCCTGGTCCGAGACACCATCATACGTCAGTGACAAATAATAACTTTTACAACTTCTGACCACATCTTGGTTACTCAAGTGTGTTCGGTCGTGTGTCATTGTGTTGCGGATAAGGGCCGGAAGGAAATGATGTCATGTGCGGGGTGTTTAGGTTTCCATGCATTGATATGCACACATTTGAAGGTATCTCAAGAATGATGTTCAAAATAGTTGCGTCGACACCATTGCAGCCGTTTGGTTCTTTCCAGAAGAGGACACTTTGCGACGACAAAACGAATCATGAAAAGTAAGGAAAGTCATGTTTACTAGGTCGAAGCTGATGACAGTTGTCTGTGCGTGAAAGTCTAGGCTCTTCAACTATGTATATGCTTCAGATAGGAGCCACCCATACCAAAATCAGAGAAGGTACAACATGAAAGACTCACGGGCGAATTAAAAACCATCACATGACTTTTATAAAGAAACTAACATGGATTTTTTTTTTCTAACCTATGGAACCGCCTTACCTCTGTTGTCTCTTCTGAGTTCGACGATGATACCACTTTGTTGCAGTACTTCCGACGTAACGACGCCACCGACAGCAGGTATCTCACCCACATTTGGACGTTCTCCTCATGGTACGCATATCGACTTTCCCCGCAGAGACACAACTTGACCACAACGCACACTACATTTGGACCTCCAAGGTACCGATCAAGGTACAGATCTTCAGGTGGCTACTATTCCGAGATCATCTCAACTCAGAGGCTAACCTGCTTCGCAAGACTATCGTCCACGACTCCGCCTACCTCACCTGTGATGACCCCTTCAAGGACGTGCTATGCCTAGTAGTCGTGCATTTCTGAACATGCATAGTTACCTGCACCAACTTTCATCAACCTTATTGTAGATCTGCAACACCTCATAGGTCTCCACCACGACATTTGGCCAACAGTTGCCCTCACCATCCTATGGAAGGTTTAGGACGCCCAAAACACTCAAGTTTTCTGATAATTAGAGACATCATGTCTGATTTCTCACACAGGATCGTTAGGTTTAGGTCACAATAACACAAAATTGATACCATGTCACGACGTATGTACCTCTTCTCGTGCACTAGCGGAAATCTGTAAACCGGCCATTTATGACCCATTTGAGTAATGCATTTAGATGAAGATCCTCTTCCTCGATCATGTTCAAAAAATAAAAACAGTAGTGTCATCACAAGAAAACAAAATACGGCAAAGCACGGTCTCCTTCTACTCCCTCCGTATCAAAATATAAGATTTTTTTTGTAGTTTAAATTAAACTGCAAAAACGTCTTATATTTTGATATAGAGGTAGCAGTAGTTCTTGCCGCCCATGACTCGCCGAGCAATTCGCCCCTATGCCGCTGTCGCAGTGAACGTTCGCTGCGGGGGGTAGGAAAATTCGCTGGCATTTCTGGGCCAATGACGTGCTAAATGGTCCGCGCGTTTGAACCGTTGACCCCCAAAATACAACGATTGCCAGAACAAAGCACGGGGTCGCGTACGTACCTCCTCCTGCCCTGCCGTGGCTGGACCGCTGGCGGAGACCTGGACGACGGCAGCCTCCTCATCGGGCCACCGGACGTGCCGGCGACGCCCGCCCCCGCGCACATCATATGCTGTGGCGCCACTCGCGCACCGAACACGCCGGCCGGCATGTGGAATGGCTCCTTCCGGTGGGCCAAATGCGCCGGAGTCTCTCCGAGAAACTGACTGGCGCCGGCTTCATCCGTGCTGCACAGGCGCAGGATGTCCAGCGGCCCGGCGTCGAGCTCACGCGGCGCGGCGGCTGCGGCCACGTCGCCCACGCCGTAGTGCTGCAACATGCGGATGGCTCTGTTGTAGGCATGGACAATGCCGTGGCAGCGTGCGGCGATGTAGGCCGGGCCGTTCTGGGTGGCCTGGAGCTCAGCCATGAGCTCGCCGGCGAGCCGGAACGCCTCGCTAATCTGCGACAGCGCGTCATCCATCCCTCCAAGATCGTCGTGGCTCGATATGTCTTGCCTTCACGATGATCAGAGTCAGGCAGCTGAGTAGTCGTGCTAATGGAGGACCACCTCTCGTGAATGTGATGCAAGGATGAATTTGTGATGTGCGTACGAGGTTAAGCAAAGTGAGCGCAAGAGCTGTATAAGTAAGGGCACCCCACCCCACCATATAAGTACTATATACTCTAGGAAACAACGTGGCTCGTACATGGTTAGCAGGCTGCAGCGGGTACGAAAGAGAGAACGGGTCTTTGGTCATCCTGGGGACTAGATTAATTACTGCCTTAATGTTGGTTATTGCCTGGTCGAGCAGTCATTTTCTAACTAGTCTTGCATGGTTTGGGTCGTGGGGAAGACCATGAAAGTTGAAAGGGCGTTCTACACGGAAGGATCTTAATTCCAGCCTCTGGTTTCCTTCCCTTCTTTCCAAGGACTTCTTCTTTAAAGTGTGTTTGCCGTCCACTTTGTTCAACCTTTTCGTTTGAAGATTCTCGCAAATTCAAAAGACCGACCGACGCGGATGTCATCACCACTCGTACATACTTCTCATTTGGGGTAGATTAAAGGTAATTGTGCATCATGAATCTATCTAAGGCCATCCGTTTTTCCAGTATTGGCGTGGCTAGTCCTAGCCGAGCAATGCTACACTTAGTCATCTCCAATGCCGATTCTCAAACCACCCGCAATCGTTCAGACCGGACATGTTTTATCATCCAGCACGTTCTTCTATCAGTCCGCTCGGCGATCCGGGTTTCATTTTTCCATCAAATCGCGCCGGGGGGGGGCGGGCTTTGCAAGCGTCCGACAACCCTGGACCACCCCGAAAACCTCCCGCCTCTCCCACGCTTTTCATCCAACACACGCCACTTCCTACACCGCATTCATGCCGGCCAGAGCACGTAGCGGCTGGCTTTGAAGCCGCGCGGCGTGACCGGACGAGAGGGCAACGCCGACCAACACGGCCTCTCGAGCGTCGCCAATTCTGGCCGCTGCACCGCATTGAAGCTGGTTGGCCGTCCGTTCGCATGGCCTGGCCACGGCCATCCACACCTCCTCCTCTCTGAGCCCCTCCTCCCTCTCCTCCGGTGATGCCGAAATCTTGATTCTCCACACCGGTAGGCAGCGGCGGTCGTGGATCTTCGTTAGGCTCATGGCGCCACCGCACTCGCTATCCAGGGCACTCGGCCTCCACGGAGGCCGGCTCCTCCGGCAAGGAGGAGATCATCATCTCCTCCGGCGACGAGAAGGAACAGGCGCCAAAGTAGCAGCCGCGCCTACTCTTGAGGCTGCTCTGACGGACAAGGAATTCATCCATGAGAAGGAGCTGATGACGAAGCAATCGCTCCTAGAGCGTGGCTTGGCGCCGCCCTTGCCGGCGCATCTCGTCAAGGACGAGCCGCCATCCCCGCCGCGGTACCGCTTCAAGAATGGCCAGCGTCCACCCCCTCCCCCCCCCCCTCCCCCACACCCCAACACACACACACAAGTCAAGGAGGTGCCGGCGTCCAAATCGGCATCGCTGCTGCACAGCCGGTACACATGGATCGACAGGCTGGCCTCGCCGCAACCGGCGCGGGCAGTTTGTAAGGACCAACTTCCACCAGCGATCACCAAGGCGCGCGGCCGCATGCTCCACTACCTCGGTGGCGGCGGTCCCTCGGGATCGCGGGCTATCGTTTCCGCCGAGGAAAGGGCGGCAAGCCAGGCGGCGTGGAATAAGCGGTGCAACGCTGCCCGCCATTTCACGTTTGCCAAGTCGGGCACGGTGCCGGACTGGGTTGTCAACGACCCCGACCTTGCCGACACCTGGGCCCTCAACCGCTCCGTCACCACCCCAGAGACGACCATGAGGCATCGCCGCTGCCTTGACGGCAAGCTCGCCAAGATCCGCGAGGAATGGTCGCTTAGAAACTCCTCCGCAAATGCCGGCAGGGGCAAGGCCATCGCCAAGGCTCCGCAAGCGCTATCGGGATTGGCCGCAACGGCCCTCCGCACCGCGCAGGAGGAGGAAGCAGGGCGGCTCCTCCATGGGTGCCAGGCAATGACCGGACAAGGTTGTCGCAGCGGACCTGCACCCTTCTGCCACTGGAGGGACGACAACGGCGGTGGTGTAGCCGGGCAGGGCGGCCACGTGTATGATGTTGTCATCGCTACAAGCTTTGGTTTTTTTTTCTAGTTGTAAGTTAGACGGTCGAAATAGCGGTCCCGTCTTATTTGATTGAATTTGCCCGGTTAGTTGAAATCCGGTTTGAATTATTCAAGGTTAGCTTTGGATGGCCAACTCTCGCATCCATGTGCACGGACGGACGCGGTATCCAGTTTGGGTGAGCCCTTGCCGGAGATTTCCTACCGAATGAGTTTACGGGTTGACATGGAGGCCAACAGATAGGCTGGTTAGCATTCAGTCATTCAGGGGAAGGTTAGTTGAAGTTCGCGGAGGGGATTAGTCCGTAGATCACGTCCGTAAGGAATTTTTTTTGTAGGTTAAGCAGTATCGGTCCCATCCCGTGCAGTTGGTCACCATTCTTTTTTACCTCTGTGCTGAATATGCAGGTGGTTGGAGTGTACCTCTGATGAATATGCACGGCGGTTCTACTGTACCTCTGTGTTGAATATGCAGACAGTTCGAGACTGTTCTGAACAAGTTTAGACTATGAGGGTGTTTGTTTCCATGGACTTATTGGTTTAGGGACTTAAAAAAGTCCCTAAGTCCCATCTAAACCAAACAGGTGGGACTTATAAGGACTTAAAGTGGGCATTTGGGACTTATGAAATAAGACTCTCAAGGAGGGGGACTTATAGGGACTTATAGTTGTAATATGGTCTTATAGGGACTTATAAGTCTCAGGAACCAAACAGATAGGGACTTTTTAGGGACTTGAAACTTATAAGTTGGGACTAAAAAAAGTCCTAGGACTTATGAACCAAACATGGCCTATACCCTTTCGTCCGAAAATACTTGTCATTGAAATGGATGTATTTAAACGTATTTTAGTTCTAGATACATCCATTTTCATCCATTTTGATGGCAAATAATTTCAGACGGAGGGAGTACATGAAAAAGTCATTGCTTATTGCCGATATATTAAGCAGGAGAAAACAAATACAAAGTCATTCTTGTATTATAAAAAGTTGGGGTTAAGGTTCTCGTTCGTTTTCAACATCGGAGATATAGCAGATGGATATATTTTGCTACTTACATAATGTCTTTCTTTCATCCCGATTTATAAATAAAGTAACATTCAAAAAAATACACGGTCAAACGATACAAGATGATGAGATAACCCTCTTACAAAGTTGATCCTGAGATATCCGGCACACACGCAAACGCACGTGACTACCAATCGTAATGGAGGTTTATCCATATGTGTTGTTTACCCACACGCAAACACATGTTTCCATATGTGTTGTTTACCCTTATCTACTTTGAGAGTGTCGTTTACCCTTATTTACACATTCCAAACATGTCAGAACGTAAACTATAATGTTGTTTACCCTTATTTACATGTTTCAAAACCTGTAGAAATATGTGCAACCCGTTGTAACTTCTTAATGAGTCAATACCTAAAAGAAATTAATAAACAAAATAAACATCAAGCTTAAACAGCATTTTTTGGGCTTAACACACTTCACCTTATTAATTGGTTCATATAGGAGATCCTGGGGCCGAGAAAGCCAAACATAGTACTTCAAGAAGACCTAGAATAGCTAAGGGTTGTTTGGTTTCTAGCCACATATTGCCACACCTCATTTTAGGCAAATTTGATCAAGTTAGGTTGGTGTTTGGTTCTATCCACACCTGGGGGAAGAATTTTTTTTATAAGCAGTAAACCCCACATATCATAGACACAAAAAAGTATGACAAGATTCTCTTAAGCAAGCCAAAGTGTGGTTAACAAATTGAGCAACTCAAGTTAGGCAAGTGTGGCAAAAAACAATGTGGCAATATAAGACAAACATAGTCACAATCCAAACAGACCCTAAACCCTCATCCCCAACAAAGACTATTGCCCATGATAACAAAGAAAATAAATACATACCAGAACACACAACTCTTCAGGGCTTCAGGCTATGATGGTAACCGGTTGTGGCGTACTCCAGTCCAAGTTCAGTATGTTCTTTCCTGGGTCTTGATCTCTCTCTTTTTTCTTTCGTTGAAATTGTGTGTACTTAGCAAAAATTAGAATCACACACAAAAAATCAAATGAAGATGAATTAAAATCAGTTAAAAATTAGGAATACTAGAATATCTTATGTTTTCATTATTCGAATTTAGAAGGGGCCATATTTTTACCGACAGCCTCACCCACATCGCATGGCAATAAACATGTCGCATGCTTTTGGCCAATGAGCGGACGTTCATGGTTGATGGTGCAATAAATAGTGCATTCCTTATAAACCAACGTGGAGAGAGAAAAGTCAACATACTCCGTCCGTATTAGATTTGTCTGAAGTCAAATTATCTCTATTTTAACCAAATTTATAAAAAAAAAGTAACAACATTGCGCAATGTAAAATTAATAGTTAAATTCATTATTAAACATAGTCTTATACTTCCTCTTCCCTCCGTCCCAAAATAAGTGACTCAACTTCACACTAACTTTGTACTAAAGTTAGTACAAAGTTGAGTCACTTATTTTAGAATTATTTTAGAAGTGAAGGAGTACTTGGTATCGTACATGTTCATATTTTTTAATATATATTTGGTCAAACTTTGCAAACTTTGACTTCACACAAATCTAATACGCATAGTAAAAATGACCGGAGGGAGTACAGCCTTATTTAAATGAAAAACAAAACAAATTAACCAATAACCATTTTCTTAAACACGTCCTCTCAAGCAACTAAAGAATCTCTGTGGAATTGAACCACCTTCAATCTGGGATTTAGGCATATGCCCCGGATCCACAGAGAATCTCTCCGAACAGAGAAAGATCCACTACAAAAATGGACTCAGAACAGACTGTTGATATATTACAGTTGACCAAAATAATAGTATAAATATCTCCATTTTAATTTAATAAATAAAATATGAAAATACTTCTCATTACGGATCTAATATACAGATATGAAGATATAAATATTTTTGAAAATCTTGCCCGTCTCTTTTATGCAAAAAGAATACACCTTATAATTGAGTTCACTAGTCCCCTACATTTTGGGTCATATTTTGACCACAAATTTAACTAATAAAATACTCCTAACATCCAAAATAAATGTCACTGCCTTTTAGTACAAAAGCATGTACTAAATCAACTATACTTATTTTGCGACGTAGGGTATGCGCAGCAAAAATAAATTGGAAACTAACAATATAATTTGCTGACATGCATTCACCGGTCAAACTTTGACCCAAGACTAATAAACCCTGAATGAAGTAGCATTGTGGAGTGGAGGGCGTATATAAATTTCCAGCCTTATAACAATATTTAACAGTAGCTTAGGCAACTATTGCAGAACAGTGCCAAATCTAGTGCAGATATAACTAATAAACAGCTGGAAATTATCTGCACATACCAATTGATTTACCAACCTACAGCATGTCATGAATTTTGCAGTTAACACAGAACTATGTACTACAATAAACTAACTGCACAAGATCGACGAAAATCTAAACACAAAATGTGTACACAACTGGACAAAAACACAACTAAAACTAGTCGCCGACAGATATATTGGAACTATAATGGGGAAAAAATGTGTGGCATAAAAGCAATGTAATATTTGAACTAAAACTAACCATGGACTAACATGTACTAACTGCAGAAGAATCAAATAACAAAATATAATTTACAAATGAAGAGTACATCTTAACGAGTTTCAGACTAACTGTAGAAGAATGAAGCCCACGTCGCACATATAATCAAATAGCACATAATTTACTGATAAAGAGTACATCTTAACCAGTTTCTGAAAGTCTGATAAGACTACAATGACCGGAATTGAGGTCCACGTCCCAGGGAAGATTCTTCATATTCCAAAATGAAGGCAGGCTTCTTCATAGTGGTTCAGCCAATGGCGATTAGAACAAATATGATGTCCACGTTCAGGGAAGATAACTGTAGATTTCATTTGTGTACTACACAAATCGATCATAGTTCAGGCTACATTAGGTAAGAGTTTACAAATTGAAATAGGAGACCAAGATCAAATTGTGATCATTGTGCATCTCAAGAAGCAGACAAATATATGAACATAAATTTAGACACAATAACCTGACATATATATATATATATATCATATTCTGAGGAAAAAATAAAATATATTGAATCTGATAACAAAGCGATTCGGTTTTGGACTGCCAATTGTTATTGAAGTGCAAATTTGAGCTGTGATGTGGTAGTATATGCAACAGCGAATCACACCAATGATTTCACCACAACTTAAATGGGTTCCGGTGATTACAATTCCTGTGTAAACGATCTCAGAACAGAATATTACGAGAGCAGTAATTTGTCTTAAGTTTATGTATGCTTCAGCTGTAGATTATCGATTGTACCTTTGGTCTTTGATCGGCAGCTCCAAGATCGATTCGCGACGGTAGAACGTTGTGCCAGGAAGAACGGATCGGACGAGAGGTGCAGACAAAGGAGCACACCAGGACACGGTGGGGGGAGACCCCGGGGCTAAAACAGAATAACCCCCGTGCGATCTCCCCCCGGGACACAAGAACCATCTTTATTACGGTGGCGGCCTGCCATGCGAGCGCACCCAACATGGCAAAGGCCTCTAGATGTCACATCTCTCTCTTTTTTCACTCCTTTTTCCCTCTTGGCACGATCACCTCGCTTGCTACATGCTCTTACCTCCGATCTCTTAGATCTAATAATTATCGAAATATCATCGGATAATTATCAATACAAGAGCCGTCGTCGCGCGAGGCGGAGAAGCCGGGATCCACACGTGCACGTCGGAGAAGACGCCTTCCTCGCCGCAGGGTCAACCCGAGACCGCCGGGAACCCCCAGATCCGCCGCCGGGCCATCAGATCTACGAGTCATACCGGCACAGAACGTCAGGCAAGACGGATCTACAGCTCAATCACGCGGTAGAGACGATCTCAGCGGGGGAAAATACTCACAGGTAACAGATCTGAGTCGTCGGACGGGCAAGACCGGAAGATGCAGCCGCCTCGTATCTCGCTCCACGATCGCTGCAAGCCCAGCCCGTCGATCGACGAGGAACCTGCGAACCAGAGAGCACACGGGGGTTTCGAGGGGAAAAAATCACGGTAGATCGACTCACGGGCTCACCTTGCCGATAGGGAGGTAGTTGTGGTTGGGAGGAGGAGGCGTGTTCTTCTCTATATCAAGGATCTGGTCTAGTCTATAGGGGGAGGGGAAAAGGTTGCGTGTCGCAGAGGAGAACGCGGCGGCTTTGTTGGTGGTTTGCTCGGAGTCGGAGGATACACCGCGGACAGGTATTTATCGTCTGGCATGCCGAAGCGGACGGCCCACATGAAGTAGTTGGGGTTGGACGGGCGAGATGCGGCACGTGTGGCACGAGATCGTAGGCTGTGGCAGCTGGACATAAGTTTTTTTTAGGGCTGAGTAGGAGGGTGTTTGTTTTGAGGGACTTATTGGTCTAGGAACTTAAAAAAGTCCCTATAAGTCTCATCTAAACCAAACAGGAGGGACTTATATAGACTTAAAGTGGGCATTTGGGACTTATAAAATAAGACTCTCAAGGAGGGACTTATAGGGACTTATAGTTGTAATACTCCCTCCTTCCCAAAATATAAGGCGCGATTGACTTTTTACGGTCTTTGATGCACGACTTTGACCACTAATATATTTCAATGTATATGGATTGAACATGTATAAATGGCATCATCGTATTTGTCTTGCAGAACAATTTTATTTCATATGTATGTATACTAATTTTATAGACATAGAATACATGAAAATCATAATCAAAGTTCCGTAACGAAGACCAGAAAAGTCAAACCGCGCCTTACATTTTGGGAAGGAGGGAGTATGGTCTTATAGGGACTTATAAGTCCCAGGAACCAAACAGGTAGTGACTTTTTAGGGACTTGAAACTTATAAGTTGGGACTAAAAAAAGTCATAGGACTTATGAACCAAACAGGGCCTATAGATCGGAAAGAGGCGGTTGAGGGCGCGTTCGGTTCGGTAGACCTCCGGACGCGGTCCAACTCTGCCGAACCGCAATTAAATTTACTGTTCCCTTCGGTCCAAATTAATTACGAAAATGTTATCTGACGACCAGTAAGAACTGATTTAGCAGTGACCCCCTTATCGCCCTACACTGACGTGTACAAATCTCAAAGCTCGTGAACTGCCACGTCAGATCGTGGGAGCAGTTATGGTTGTGGACTGGAGCGAACTGTCCCAATCACGCGTTGCGTTTTGTATTGCCAGTTAATGCTTATTCGGCCCCATCTCTCTTCTCTCTCGCGTCCTCTCTGGTCCTATTCCGTCATGGAGGTTTTCGGTGGGTGACAACACGTTTGCCCATGAATCCAGCGTCCGTGCTCATCTGTCGCGAGGCTTCTACTACTGCACGTGGCATTGCTCCTCTTCGCATCAGGTACGTGTCGAAATTCGTGCGGGTTCGTCGGCAAGGGGAGTCGACTTTTTTGTGTTTCGTTTTTTTTTGTGAAGTTACAGCATGGCGAATGCGTCGTCCGTCAATTTAGTTGTTGGCGTAGCATTACCGGATTTATTCGGTTTATTTGGGTGGAGAGCATGGTGTCGTTGTCGTCACGGGGTAGGGTTTCTGCTTGGAGCGGCTTTTTGTGGTGCTCATTCATTTTTGCCAGCGTGTAGTGCGGTGGCGGCGACCGTGTTTGTCCTTTGTTGGGTTGGACATTGCATCGGCCGGATTTGTATCTCAGTTGCCGATTTAGTCGTTAGTGTGGCAGTTTTTTTGTTGCTTTCTTACTCATATGCATATTTGTTGGCTGAATTGACATGCGTTTTTTGTAGTGTTAGTATTAGAGGTATGAAAAAACTGCCATTCATAACATTCAGAATCATTTTAAAATTGTCATGTTTTGTAGAGGGTATTTTGGGGGTGAGCTGCCCTGTGCATTTTTAGAGTGGGAAATGCCATATGTTTTTTTCCTATACTGGGATCTGGGTCCGAAAAAATGCCATGTGTATTTTTATGGGTTAATATGCCATATGTGGTATAGGTAGTTTTTGGGGTGAACTGCCTTGTGGTCTTCTTAAAGTGGGGAAATTGTCATGTACATTTTTTTAAGTGAGATCCGAGTCTGAAAAACCCCATGTGTATTTCTTAGGAGTTAAAATGCCATGCGTGGTGGAGGAAGTATTGGCGGGTGTGCCATGTGGTCTTCTTAGAGTGGGGAAATTGCCATGTCTGTTTTTTTTCCAGTGGGCTAGGTCTGAAAAATTACATGTGTATTTTTTTAGGGGTTACAAGGCTATGCATGCTAGAAGGAGCATTGGGGGGTGAAATGCCATGTGGTGTTTTTTAGAGTGGGGAATTGCCATGTATGTTTTTCTTTCAGTGGTATCTAGGTCTGGAAAATGTCATGTGTTTTGCAGGGGTAATAATGCTATGTGCACTTTTTGGGATTTTGCTAAAATGTCATGTGTTGCATTTTTCTTCGGTGTGCATACATGCTATGTAACTAGGGCCTCCTAGCTCACATAATGACATGATGTGTTCATATTTTTAGTGTAAATGCCATATTTGTGACGGGCACATGTCTAGATGGCGAAACATGGTTCGAACGATGACGATGATTTCATGAATATACCAGGCAGGAGCGTGTCACGGTGTCGATAAACCTAAGAAGGAGGCACTGAGTGTTTTTTGTTTCTGCCTTTTATTATATGTTTGTATGACAATTTTAATTACAGTCTGGATGGCTTTATAGATTAACACATGGTATTAAAACTACTTATACTGTGGATGGCAGTTTTATACATGGCCTTTTTGTCGGTCCTGGTTGCATTCTACATATGTCCGTCTTGCTAGTTCTGGATGGTATTTTATATATTGGTTTGGCATTTTAAATTTGTTCATGATGGCATTCTACAGTATATTGTTTGTAACAGTAGTTTACACGGCAGTTTATTTGTTCATGGGTAGGATCATAGTTATTCTGTTATTATCTCTCTGATGATAGTCTTGATGGCATTTTTTGTTATAATCCTGGATGGCATTGTTTACAACATCACGTCAAATGGAAGTTTTATTGCTTTTTTCTTACATGTGCTTCCTAGCATCATTTTCATTTGTTGGCAGTATTGTAATTTTTCTGGATGGCATTTATTCACTTATTTGTCTGGATGACATTTTTACAACATTTTGTAAATGACAGGTTTTATTCATTGCACTCTTCATGGCATGTTAATCTTTACATGGTTGGCATTTTTTCAATATTTGATGTTTTTTTTGTTTGCTTAGAAGCGCAACAAGGGGTCACATGAACGATTGACCATGCTGAACAAGGATTTCACCGATTTTCTGAAAGATGTTGCTGGTGATATGGGCATGCGGTCGTTGATGAACATCCGGAGCAAAAATCTGAGCAACATGTTTTGCGACTGTCTTGCATGGAAATACGACATCGCGCCCAGATGCTTTGTCATCCCCGAGCATGATAGCATCCCACTGGACGAGGAATGTATGTTCAAAGCGCTTGGCGTGCCTCATGGCGGCATGGATGTGCCATGCAACGTGGGCAGAGAAGTTGAGGAGAGGTTGTTCCTTCAAATGCTCACACGACTGCGCGAGATGCCCCAAACTTCTGTACTAGGCGACATGGTTGGGGCAATGAAGAATCATGCGTAGAGTTCAAGAGAATGCTTTTGATGTACCTGGTGTCTTCTGTTTTTGCGCCTACCACGTCGGCCCAAGAGAGCAACAAATGCTTTTCTATATAGGTACTCATATATTTTTCAACCCTTATCTTATAAGTTTACTATTCAGGCGCTTATTGGTACTTGACATTTTTTACCACTCTCATGTTTTCCCTCTGCCGGTTTGTCTCTTTGTAGGATAATATAAACAATGCGAAGAATATAAACGATGCAAGTTCATCACTGAGTTTCTTCACGATGCATTTGCCATATAAAGATATAATAAGGGTTACCGAATTCACCTCATGGCAAGCACATATTATTTTCGATGCATCCCATATTTCTCTTGGTTTGTTTATTTGTGTTCGCCTTTTTATGTGGCTTGCTGACAAGTTTCTTTTTCCTCCTTTTCACTCCAGATGGTGTATGTTGATAGGTAGGCTTGATATCAGCAATGTCAGATTTACCGAGCCCCCCCCCCATTATCAGTGTGAAAACTGGCAGATCTCGGTTGGGGGGCCAAGCTGTATATCTGAGGATCAATGGTAACAATGGACAGAGGGACACAATGTTTACCCAGGTTCGGGCCCTCTTAAAGGAGGTAAAACCCTACGTCCTACTTGATTGTATTCGATGGGTATAGGGGTTAGAAGAGTTGATCTACCTCGAGATCGTAATGGCTAAACCCTAGATTGTCTAGCCTATGAATGTTATGATCGTATCTCGATCTACGCCCTCTTGTTTATATAGACACCAGAGGGGCCTAGGGTTGTATGGATTCGGTTTACAGAGAAAGGAAACAGTATATCTGGACACTTGATCTTGTCGTTCACGCATACAGGAGTCCCAACCGGACACGGGAGGTGGCCTTCTTCCTTTATCTCAACAGCCCATCAGTCCGGCCATATTGAATAGACCAGACGCCCGAGGACCCCTTAGTCCAGGACTCCCTCAGTAGCCCCTGAGCCAGTCTTCAATGACGACGTGTTCGGCATGCGGATTATCTTCGGCATTGCGAGGCGGGTTCCTCTCCTTGAACACCATACATCCGCTTTCCCTTTATAAAAGAACTATATCCGGCTCTGTATAGTTAACACAACCCTTAGCCACGAAAGCAAAATATATAAAAACAGGAATAGTGTCTTTACTGACAACTTTTTCCGTCGAAGCGTCAGACTTGGCTCTTCAGTATTTTGAACCGTTTTCACACCCCTCATTTCGTGTTTCGAGGTCAAACCCCCTTGGACCGTCTTGTCAAAACAGATATCGTGCCCACTTATTACGGGATTCTCATCAATGGGATTTGGGTAACCCAATCGACTATGGCGCACGCTCACATCGGGAATGGGCGAGTTTTAAGGCATAAGTGGGGGACGGTTGGCATTTTTACTACCTATAAGAGGGCAAAAGATTTCTCCTTTCTTCCCCACGCCTTCCTCCAGCATCTGCCTCCCAATCTCTGAAGCTCCAGCATCCGAAAAAAGTTCTCATCTTCCTCACCTCCACCACCTTCCCCAGCAATGTCCGGGTTAGGCTCCAAGGGCAAGTGGGAGGACTCCTCCGTCACGGAGAAGGATGCGAAGAATCTCTGGAGCATGGAGTACCTGGCCGTAGACGTTGTGCACAGGCTTCCCGACAAGGGCCAAAGCATCCCCACTCCGGCGCCCAGCGAAAGGGTTGTCTTCCTCCCCCATTTCCTTAGAGGGCTAGGGTTTCCAATCCACTCCTTCGTCCGTGGCCTCATGTTCTACTATGGGCTAGATTTCCATGATCTAGCCTCGAATTCTTTCCTCCACATATCGACGTTTATTGTCGTGTGTGAGGCTCTACTCCGCATCCCACCACACTTCGGCCTATGGCTCAAAATCTTCAACATGAAGCCAAAGGTGGTCGACGGGCAACATACGGACTGCGACGGGGCCATGATAAGCAAGCTGCCCAACACCACATGGCCCAAAGGGGCCTTCATCGAGACCGTCAAGGTCTGGCAGTAGGAGTGGTTATACATCACCGAGCCGCGCTGCGCCAACTGGGCAGCAATTCTGGAGTTCAGATCCGTACCCCCACGAGGCTCACTTGGTGGACTGCTGAGGGCCTCGACTGGGGGTCCCAAACGGAGGTGTAGACGGTGCAAAATCGCATCACCAACATGCTGGGCAAAAACGTCGGTCTCACCAATGTGGTGCAGATCATGCTCTTCCGCCACATCCTCCCCTGCCAATGTCGGGCCTCCCACATATGGGAGTTCAATCCGGAGGAGCCATGGACCCTGAAGCACTTCTTCGGCACCACGCATGAAGGAATATGGAAGCTGTTCTTCAAGCTCGAGAAGAGCTGGCCAATTGAGATCGAAGATGTCGGGGTCAACATCGAGAATCCGGCCACTCCGGTAGGTATAACCTTTCCGAAAACGTGCCTGGTCAATATTTTTAATCAATAGGAATCTTATCAGCTCACTTCTTCACAGGGCTGGACAGCAAAGGTGAAGCGGATCAATAGTCCGGCTCCACTGCCCGAAGACACAACCACTCCCCGGCTAACGGAGATGCTGGTCCCGACGCCCTACCAGGTGTCGGAGAAGAAGGGCAAGGAACCCAATGGTAAGGAGCCCAAGGGCGGTCCCCGTTGATACATCTCCAACGTATCTACTTTTTCTCACACTTTTCCTCTTGTTTTGGACTCTAATTTGCATGATTTGAATGAAATTAACCCCGGACTGACGCTGTTTTCAGTAGAACTACCATGGTGTTGTTTTTGTGCAGAAATAAAAGTTCTCGGAATGGAACAAAACTTTGCGGGGATTTTTATATCAATAATAAGAATTTCTGGAGCCAAGACCTGCCAGAGAGGGGCACCTGGGTGGGCACAACACACCACGGCGTGCCCCCCTCTCCTGGCGTGCCCAGGTGGGTTGTACCCACCTGGTGGCCCCGCAGACGACCCCCTGATACTATAAAATCACATATTTCCAGAAAAAATCAAGGAGAAAGAATTATCACGATCCACGAGACGGAGCCGCCGCCAAACCTTGTTCTTCCTCGGGAGGGCAGATCTAGAGTCTGTTTGGGGCTCCGGAGAGGGGGATCTTCGTTCTTCGTCATCACCAACCCATCTCCATCCCCAATTCCATGATGCTCCCCACCGGGAGTGAGTAATTCCTTTGTAGGATCGCTGGTCGGTGAGGAGTTGGATGAGATTCATCATGTAATCGAGTTAGTTTTGTTAGGGCCTGATCCCTAGTATCCACTATGTTCTTAGATTGATGTTGCTATGGCTTTGATATGATTAATGCTTGTCACTTTGGGCTCGGGTGCCATGAACTCGGATCTGAACCATTTATGAATTCATCATTATATCCATGTTTTAGATCCGATCTTGCAAGTTATAGTCACCTACTACGGTTATGATCCAACAACCCCGGAGTGACAACAACCGGGCCCACTCTCGGTGATGATCATAGTTTGAGGAGTTCATGTATTCACTATGTTTTAATGCTTTGCTCTAGTTCTCTATTAAAAGGACGCCTTAATATCCCTTGGTTTCCAATGTGGACCCCGCTACCACGGGAGGGTAGGACAAAAGATGTCATGCAAGTTCTTTTAATAAAGCACGTATGACTATTTACGGAATACATGCCTACATTATATCGATGAACTGGAGCTAGTGCCATATCGCCCTAGGTTATAATTGCCATATGATGAATATCATGCAACAAGTCACCGATCCAATGCCTACGAATTTATCTTATATTGTTTCTGCTAAGTTACTACTGTTGCTGCTACTGTCACACTTGCTACAAAATATCGCTATCATCATATCACATTATTATTCTTTGTTGTCGCTACTATCAAAACTATCATATTATTGTGCTACTGATCACTTTGCTACAGATAATTAATTTCCAGGTGTGGTTGAACTGACCACTCAGCTGCTAATACCTTCAAATATTCTTAGGCTCCCCTTGCACTACTAGGGAAAAGCCTAGCAGCAGCGCGGGTTTTGGCCCTCTCAGTAGCGCGGGTACCGGCGCTACTAATAAGGCGCTATAGCGTAACGATAGCGATGGCGTGTTGACACACGCCATCGCTACACATGAATAGTTGCAGCGCTCTTTAGAAAAGGACGCCATCGGTATTATCTGCAGCCGCTTAGAGGTAAGCGCTCTCGGTAAGTCGGCGCTCTTCGCTAAATCCTCCCCTCGCTACTACTAGTTTTATTAGTTTTTTCCTCGCAGATTTGTTTTTATTTGTTTTGCATTTGAATAGGCTTTATACAATAATCTTTAGCATATCATCCACATACAAATGTAATCATGGCATATACATACAATTAGTCTCATCAAATCATGTCATCATCATAATCATCATCCAACACAAAGTGGTCTCTCGTCATCAATCTCAAAATAGCGATACAAGTCTCGATTACTTGCAAATACATCGTCATCCATCTAAACAATGATATACATGAGAATAGCTATCACTTTGAGTACATGAGTTCAGATCCCTCTCTCGCATTAGCGTGAACCTAAACTAAGCATCATGTGTCGCTCGAAACCAAAACCAAGACACTGGCCCGACACTCCGCCACTTGTCATATATATACTCTGGCGTAGCACTTCTTCGCCATTTATGATCTATGCACCGCATCGTCACATGAGTTGATGATATCCAACATATATAGTTGAGCAACACAAAGAGACAGACTTGGCAAAAATAGAAACAACATATCATAAGCATAAGTAACAAAGTTCATCGTACCCAAATGACCTAACTAGAGTGATTTTCGCTAGTCGAGGAGGACGGTTTAATTACATCACAAATAAAGTTTCACCGTGCATAACTCAAAGTTTTGTCATAAAAGAAAGTATGGACTAAACGGACACATTGTCATATATCGACAATTACTCCATCATGTCGTGCCATCCATCCAAGTCAGGGAGATAGTCATCGAGCTTTGTGAAAGGCTTCATGTCGAGACGCTGAGAGGCTATCCATGTTCGGACGTCTTCCCGCGACATTTGTCCTTCTCGCATGGAACATCCCTGTTTTTCCGACGACCTCATTCATGATGATTTGGGCAAGTTCGCTACCGGATGTTATAGAACTCAGCTCAAGTCGATGATCCTCGATATCTCCTATGTCCTTTGCCCATTGCGAGAATATGGGCATCGCTAGATCTAGGTGCCATGT
Organism: Aegilops speltoides; assembly: GCA_021437245.1. NCBI lineage: Eukaryota > Viridiplantae > Streptophyta > Magnoliopsida > Poales > Poaceae > Aegilops > Aegilops speltoides. The sequence continues at coordinate 323,910,842 of CM038141.1, forward strand.
GAAGGTTCGGTGATCCCGTCGGTACTCCAAAGATGTGGTGTAGAACATAGAATCCATCATTAAGAGAATCGTTCGGTTCTTTGGATGCAGCAAGTCGGTCTTATGGTGAAGGCGTGCTGGCGCCCTTTTCTTCTTGTCCCTAACCTCTCCACCCTTGCTTGGTAGTAAAACATAGCACTGCCGAGAACATCTTTGATGTGGGTGTAATCCTTTTGTGAATGTTCTTGACGAGTCCAAGTAAAGAGCGTGGGAGAATCGGGGTAGAAGATGATGAGGACGGCGCGCCTGTCATTGCATAAAATAAGTACACCTCAAATTAATTAGCCTCCACCATGCAAATGAATTATTGAAATCGAAGGAAGGATAGCAGCGCGATGACTTACACGGATGATAAGGCACGAGAATCGCCTCCTTGTCCTTATTGGCGAGCATGAAACCGACGATGTAATCCCTCGCGTATTCACGATCACGTGCACAGACTCCCAAGAAGGCCTCGTGCATGTAGTACGAGTCAATGACACGTATATGAGCTATCTGCTCAACCCCAATGATGTAGCTCATGTGCAAGGCATAAAGGCGGACAAAAGTAAAATCCATCTTCTTCACGTGAACCATGTCGAATATGTAATCGAATCGAAGGAAGAACTTATCCGCGGGGAAGCCCTTGACGTACGACATTTGCTGCGGAACGTTAACCACGTGAGAGTGGGTATCCCGGATCTTCGAGGCGATGAGGCCTTTCTCTACCAAAGACACATCGTCATGAAGTCTCCTTAGATCGCCGAATCTGGCCCGTAGCGCTGTTTCAGGTAGGATTGGTTTACCGGGGATATGCCATTTATCCGCATCGGGGATATCTACACGGTCCCGAAGCCGAGGCTGCTAAGGCGGTTGGATCATAGAATCAGCTTTTTTGCCTTTCCTCGCTCTCTTCCTAGGCTTCTTTACCACCGGATGGTCGTCAATAACACGTTGAGACGGTAATTCGAGCACCGACTCATGATGCTCAAACCACGAGGAGGCTCCAGATAGACATCTTTATTCAGCGCCATCGTCATCCTCATCCTCATCCATGGCGGCGTCATCGACCTCTAATGGAGCCACCTACTTACCCCGTCCGCTATCACCCAACCCGACACCCGACACTAATTGTGTAGGTGGGGTGTTGATGTTCATACCTTCTTTGAGGCTGCGTGCTCGTGGGTGTGCTCCCGCCGCCTCGAGGCAAGCGCACCCTTTGGCCACAACAGGACCCACCCATTGCAACAATCACCAAGCCGCCGTGGGGTCTCGTCATCATCCCCCACTAGTATTAGAGGAGGCAAATTCTCGTGGCCCGGTTTGACACTGGCCACGGAAACCTTGAAGACGTTCGGGGATCGACCGGTGTGGAACAATGGTTCCTTCGGCTCCATTATCGTCCCCTTCCCCACGTCCACCTTCATTTGCCGATGGTGTACAATATGGTGCACGGGGTTTCATCGGCCTGCAAATAAAAGTCTGCGATGTGAGACATCCGAAAGGCAACGAAAACGGAGATTATACATTTATATTGAAGGGGCGGTGTGGAAGATACCATGAGGGCGCCGAGCTCAGCTAAAGAGGAGGCACCACCGAGCACGTCCGGTCAAGGGCAGTCTTGAGAGCAAAGTGGAGCCGGTGCAAGAGCATGTGCTGCCAAGAAGTCGACAAGGGAAAGTCCTCTGCATTTTTTGGATTTTCCTTGTCCAAGTGTGAACGCCCGTCACCAAGGAAGTAGATATATCTGCAATCGCTTTGTTTTGCGGCAGCTACTGCTATTCTTCGTATCGAGATGATTTCTTCTCAACCGCAATCTCAACCTTCTTGTCGATGCTTTCTTCAGTTAACCTCCGTCTTTCCTTTCTCTCCTCCGTGGTCTCACGGTAATACTTCTTCCACGTGGCGCCGTCTCCGACACCATGCACGCGTCCATACGACGATCGAGTATCCACCGGTTGTCGTTTCAATATGTTCAACGCCCGGTTGAATGGAGTGTCCCACTTGGGCCTCGCCAATGCCTCAGACGGTGAGTCGCTTTCGGCCGCAATCCGGTGTTTCTCTCTCTGCAAAAGGCACAAGGATCGTTTACAAATATGACTAACGTGTGCAGTCGAATTGATCAGAAACTAAAATTACCAGCAGTCTCATGAACTCCGTAATGACCGGTGTTGTCTCATAAACCTTCTTCGGGTCCCAACGGTGGCGGGCCCTCGGGGCGTCACGCTCTGCGGACGGTGAAATCCGCCAAAGGTGCAGGATGCCCAGACTTCATGGCTTCGCGTCCTCCTTGGCCCATTTGGACCTCTTTCCGCCAGAACCACGGCTTCCGAGTGGTGGGTCCCAATGTTCCTCTTTGAAGCCCCTTCATGTACTTAGACTTTTCTTTGGCAGCTTCGGCCTCGCAAGCCTCCTTGAATATTTGAAACTGCTCTTCCGTGATTGTCGGACTATCCTTTACAATCTCGGAGTAGGGTTCCCCGCCGTTGATCTTTGCTTTCACTCGATTTTTCCAGCGCCAACGTTGCTAAACTTGGTCATGGCGTGTTTGTTTATCTTCTTCATTGCCAGGTCATTGTCTGGATCTTCATAATCCTTCTCATTCCGGCCCGGGAACAAGAATATCTGGTGAAGTTTCTTTAGGAGAGAGCTCCTCATATTTTCTATCTTCTTTAGATTCTCATCGTTGATGGTGGCGGTTGTCCGTATGATGCAGCCTATTTGATTGCCGTAGCACGCGCGCGCTTCCTCGGGCGCCTTTGGCTCAAAATTGCCGCTGTCCACCTCCGTGACCACCAGTCTAGTAGTCCTGAGTTTGTTAGGAACCCGTTGCCTCTTCGCTTTCGGTTCTACACCGGCTTCGCTCCCCGAGGCAGCACCGGTCTCGGCGCGGTCTCGATGCGGTCTCAATCTCGATCTGCGGTGTCGGCTCAGACCGGTCTGCGTGATCGGTCTCAAAGATCGGTCTGCGTGTCGGTCTCGATCCCGATGCCGGGCCAAGAACAACATCTGTTGATCATCGGTAAAGCTAAAAATTAAATCGCGCCCGGTGAGCGTTGTTGCAATCACGTAACCCCGTCCGTCATCGTTGCTAGCCATGTTTCCTATGATTAAATCTAGTCAATTAATTCTAGACCTAGTAAAATGAATAATGACATAAAAAGGACTATTGTTTTGCGGAATGTTGACTCCTTCTTGGTGCGGCAAATCCGGGCACTCGATATGTCCTAGTTTGTAGCACAAGTCATGCCGAAATTCACGGAAATTTCGGCATGACCTTTGCTAAAAAGTGGACAAATCGAGAACCTGAAATTTGCTTAATGAAATGAATCAACATTCCGCAAAACATAGGCCACTCAAAGATCATTCCTCGAAACCACAAAGCCACCACTTGGGCACAATCGAACAACTTCAATGAAAAGATATAACATGACCACTTCAATGAAAAATAAAATTTGCCTAAATTCTTTTCCTTGAAAAATAGTGGTCTTTTGAAAAATCGAAAACCTTTGCCAATCTACTTAACCTAGCTTCTTAATCCAACGAACCTAATTAACCTACCTATTTAACCTAGTTAGTTAATCTAGTTTACCTAGATAATTAACCCTAATTAAACTAGTTAACGCAGCTAGTTCTCTGTCAAAGCCTAAAATAAAATTTTGCACTAATTAACATGGATAATTAACCTAATTAAACTAGTTAACCTGACTAGTTCTCTGTCAAAGCCCTAACTAAGTTTTTGCACTAACCTAGATAATTAACCTAATTAAACTAGTTAACCTAACTACTTCTCTGTCAATGCCCTAACTAAATTTTTGCCCTAACCTAGATAATTAACCTAATTAAACTGGCTAACCTATGCATGAGAGAGAGAGGAGGGGTGGGGGCTTACAGATGATGGCTCCGGTGGTGGCGACGGAGGCAGTGTGGTGGCGAGGAGGCAGGGCGTCTCCGGTGACGGCGAGGAGGCGGGCATCTCCAAGGTGGCGAGGAAGGTGGCGTCGACGGCGGCTCGGTGGCGTGACGAGGCAGCAGCAGCTCCATGGCGTTAGGGCGGCTCCGGTGTCGTCGACGGCGCACGGCTCTGGTGGCGTCGTCGGCGGCGGTGAAGTGTGGTGCGAGGAATCGGGGAGACGGCGGCGGCTGGGGTGGGTTTGAGGATTTGGGGAAGTGGTGGGGGAAGCGGTTTTTGGCTAAGTCAAACTTAGCGGTAGCGTGTTTCGCAAAACGCGCTAGCTATAGCGCTTTCCTCAAAATGCGCTGCTGCTATAGCTAATTTCCTATTCTGTTTCTATAGCGGGGTCTAGGGCACGCTACTGCACTACGTTAGCTATAGCGCCTCTTACAAACAAACGCTCGCTATGCCTTCCTCCGATTTTTTGCTTTTTCGTTTATTTTGCTTTACATTTTATTTTTCCCTTTCTCCTTTTTCTATTTCTTTCATTTTCATTTAAATTTCTATTTGTTTATCATCTTATTTTATTTTCGTTAGTAGTAGCGCTCTTCTATGGAAACACGCTGCTAACTGTGCTCTAGTAGTAGCGCGTTTCTGTTAAGCTCGCTATTGCTATGCGTAGCCTAGCATTCTGTCAATGGGAATATTAGTAGTAGCGCTTTCTTTACAACAGGCGCTACTGCTAAGTTTGTGTCTGTAGCGCGGTTTTTAATAGCTTGCTACTGCTATATAGCACTAGCGCAGTTTTTTGACCCGCGCTGTTGCTATATTTCTGTGTGTAAGGTTTTCCCTAGTAGTGTTGTGTCAAATCTATAAATTTGGGTTGAATACTCTACCCTCGAAAACGGTTGCGATCCTCTATACTTGTGGGTTATCAAGACCTTTTTCTGGTGCCATTGCCGGGGAGCATAGCTATATTTGTTGAGTCCTTGGGATTATTATCAATTTATCACTATGAAGAATCTGAAGGATCCAAAGACTAAGATATTTCCCTCAAATACGAGGGGAGGTAAGAAACTGCCATCCAGTTCTGCTTTAGGTTCACCTTCTGTTATGAGTAAACTTGCAACACCACCACCACATGCTATTAATTCTGATATGTTGCAAGTTATTGATGATGCTACTTCTACTATGAATGATGCTTATGATGATGCTAGTACCATGATCGATAATGATGATGTGCCACTTGGTGAATTTCTTGATGAACAAATTGTTAGAGTAATACAACATGATGTTGTTGAATCTGATGATGAGCTTGAAATTGAAACTCCTGAAACACTTGCTAGAGCTAGCTCTCCTAGATATGAATTGCCTAAGGTACCGGAAGGCTATGTTATGAGTGAAGAGGCAACTAGAGATATTCTTGCTTGTAAGGATAGAGATGATCTAGAGAAATTATTACACAAGTATAAAGAAAAATCTCTGAATGCTAGAATGAAATGTGATCCTAAGTTTGCTACTTTGCCTATCTTTATTGATGATAACGATTATGAATTCTCTGTCGACCCAGAGTTAATTACTTTGGTTTAATCTGATCCTTTCCATGGTTATGAAAGTGAAACTGTTATGGCACATCTTAATAAGTTGAATGATATAGCTACCCTTTTTGCTCATGATGAGAAGATTCACTATTACTATATTGTCAAGTTATTTTTGTTCTCATTAAAGGATGATGCTAAAGCTTAGTACAATACTCTTGCTCCCGGTTGTGTGCGTAGTCCCCAGGATATGATCTACTACTTCTCTGAAAAATATTTCCCTGCTCATAAGAAACAAGTTGCCTTGCAGGAAATATTTAACTTTGCAAATTGAAGAAGAGAGTCTCCCACAAGCTTGGGGGAGGCTTTGTCAATTACTTAATTCTTTGCTTGATCATCCTCTTAAGAAAAATGAAATACCTGATATCTTCTATAATGGACTAACCGATGCTTCTAGGGACTTCCTAGATAGTTGTGCTGGTTGTGTATTTGGGGAATGAACTATTGCTCAAGCTGAAGAATTATTGAATAATATATTGAAAAATTATGATGATTGGACTATTCCTGAACCACCACCTAAACCCACTCCGAAGAAGAAGGGTATATTATATCTCAGTCTTGAAGATATGCAAGAGGCAAAGAAGTCTATGAAGGAAAAAGGTGTTAAAGCTGAGGATGTTAAAAATTTACCTCCTATTGAACAAATACATGGGCTTGATACACCACCACGGCCTAAGGTGGTAGAGGTAAATTCTCTTATGAGAAAATGACAATCCTCACAATATGCATCCAAGCCAATGCCTTTAAGAGTTTGAAAACTACATTAGAAAACAAGACCACTTCAATGCAAATGTTACGAAACAATTGAAATATAATTCTGATATGATTGCTTACTTGAGTGACTTGTTATCTAGAATCTCAAATGATGTTAGAGGTGTTGGAAAACATGCTTCTATGGTTCAAACCCAGTTAGAACAAGTTGCTAAATCACAAAGAGAATTACTTGATGAAATGAATCATAATATACATGACTTTGATGTTAGAGTTGCAACTAGAGGAGGTAAAATGGCTCAAGAACCACTTTATCCTGAGGGACACCCAAAAAGAATTGAACAAGATTCGCAAAGAAATAACACTAGTGCACCTAGTCATTCTAAAAAGAAAAAGAAAAAGAAAAATGATAGGACTTTGCATGCTTCTAGTGAACCTGAAATAGACAAACCTCCTGATAATGAAAATGAAATTTCTATCTTTGATGCTGAAACTCAACCTGGTAATGAACATCCACCTAGTGATAATGAAAAAGACAATGATGAGGTTCATGAAGACACTCAAACAAATAAAGATAAGGAACCAGATAATGATGTTGAGATAGAACCACCTGTTGATCTTGATAACCCACCACCTAAGAATAAAAGATATGATAAAAGAGACTTTCTTGCTAGAAAACACGGTAAAGAAAGAGAATCGTGGGTTCAAAAACCTATGCCTTTTCCACCCAAGTCAACTAAAAAGAATGATGATGAAGAATTTGAATGTTTTGCTGAAATGCTGAGGCCAGTCTTTTTGCGTACTCGCTTGACTCACATCCTTAAAATGCCTCCTTATGCAAAGTATATGAAAGATATCATCACAAATAAGAGAAAAATACCGGAAGCTGAAATCTCCACTATGCTTGCTAATTATACTTTTAAAAATGGAGTGCCTAAAAAACTTGGAGATCCGGATATACCAACTATACCTTGCTCTATCAAAAGGAATTATGTGAAAACTGCTTTGTGTGATTTAGGAGCTGGTGTTAGTGTTATGCCTTTCTCTTTATATAAAAGACTTGACTTGAATCAACTCACACCTACTGAAATATCTTTGCAAATGGCTAACAAATCAACTGCCATACCTATCGGTATCTGTGAGGATGTGCCCGTTGTTGTTGGTAATGTTACTATTTTGCCTGACTTACCCTTCTTGAATACTGCAGGGGCTATTACTGCAGGGGCTATTATTGATTGCAATAAAAGCAAGGTCACTTTTCATGTTAATGGTAATGAGCATACGGTGCACTTTCTGAAGAAACAATTCCAAGTGAATGGTATTAATGTTATTGAAAAATCTCCGACAATCACTATTGGAAGTTTTCAGATACCTCTACCTACTGTCAAAAAGGAATATGAAATGCTTATTGTTGGGGAAATGCATATCCCCATTGAGGTAACTTAGTGATTTACGAGAGTTCTTCGGTTTCATGCTAATCGAAAGTGGTTGTTAATAAGACCTAGTCAACCTTATAAATGGATCATTTTTGAGCGATATGAAGTTGATGAATTTAGTAAGCACTACCTTCTGTCCTTACTTTTTGTTTCATGTATTTACTAGTTAAATAAAATAAAATGCCATGTTTTGTCTGTTTTTTGAATTTCCCGTGCAATAAAAAATGACCCAAAATAAAAGTTCTTAGAATGCCCTGAAAATTGAACATGATTTTTTTCTGAATATTTCTGAATTTCTGGTGCAAATAATACCAGAGGGAGGTGCACCAAGTGGGCACAACCCACCTAGGTGCGCCCTGGTGGGTTGTGGTCCCCACATGGGCCCCCTCACTTATCTCTTTAGCCCACATCACCACTTACCTCCAGAAAAAAAATCTCCATTGCTCTCTCTCCCGTGTTCTTGCTCTCAAACCCGCGGATTTCAATCTCTTTGCTCGAAGCTCCGTTTCCGAAACTGTTTCGGGGGATTGTTGCTTGGTATGTGACTCCACCATTTGTCCAATTAGTTTTTGTTTTAGTGGTTTATACTTTGAAAAATTAGCTACTCTTGGTGTTGTTGTAGATGTGTTTGCATGTTGAATTCTTAGTGTTCTAAGTAGTTTGAATGCTTGCTATGGCCTCTATTTATCCCTATGAGTAGTTGTTATCAATTTTATAAAGTTTTGTTGATTAATTTTTGTCACCTCAAAAATTTTATTTTCAGAAAATTGTACGCAAACATGAATATCTTCAGAAAGGTTGGCTCGAAGAAGAACTCCAAGGGTGTTATTGGGGAGTCTTCTGACAGTGATCTCCACCCTCGAAGGTTGGCGGAGGTACGGCCGTGCGAATGGCCGCACACCCCGTTCTTGGAAGAGGCAGGAATCCTTCAAGAGTTCACACAATATGTTGCGAATGCCGGCCTCACCGACTTCATCACAGATGAGTGTGACCAGCACCAAATCCTCACAAACATCTTTGTTTAAAGTTTTAATTTCCTGCCTAGGAATAATCCTCCTGAAGTGAGCTTTGATTTATATGCTAAAAACCATCAGATACCACTTACTAAATTTTGTAACATATGCATGATCCCTTTTGATGGGAGCTTGGTTGAGCCTAGGCCGGCCGGGTTTGAGGCCTTTTATTGCACTTTTACGGTGGGTGATGAGAGAGGAGTGTCAGCCATAACTACTGCTAGCTTACACTTTCCTGCTGTACAATATTTTGCTTTATTTGTTGCTAAGTGTCTGCTTGCTAGAAATAAAGTAGGCGCGCTCAGCACACCAGACTTTGTTGTTTTACCCCGAGCACTGGAGGGTGACAACACTTATAGCTTGGGAGCTATTGTGGCTCGTCGCCTGCATCTTAATAAATCTCAGGGTGAAATAGATGTTGGGATTTTTGCTACTCGTTTGGCGGCTCACTTCAAGGTTGAGATACGCCCTCATGACTACCCTCTAACCAAGGTTTACCTAGACCGAGCAGCCATGGATCACCACCATTTCACTGATAATAACTCTCCTAACATCCACATTCCTTATAACCTGGTCTTTAGCGTTAAAACCCGTGATATTATCCCCTTGCCTGCACCTGCTTTGTTTGATTCTGCTGCCAGGGGAGGATATAGGGTTATGCCTGAGGACATCATCGCCTATCGAAACGCTCAGGCTGCTGCAGAGGCAGCACAGGAGGAGCCTCAGCAGTGGGATGAGTGGATGCCCGCTCCTTAGCACCCCTACTACCCTCCAGGCTACTGATCGATTACCAACTTAGGCCAAAAGCCTAAGCTTGGGGGAGTACGTGTTTCTCACTGACATTATATTCATGTTCATGCGTATCATTCTATTTGTCGGTGTTCACACTTTTTCATTGTATCATCCATGCTTCTATATTTTTGCTTTCTTTTTGTGTGTTTGAAAAACTTTAGAAAAACAAAAAAATAGTTATAGTCAATTTACTTTCTATACATGCTTAGTAGTAGTATTAAAAAGAAAATCCAAAAAGATTTCCTTGTTCTTCTTTTGCTTGTTGGGAGCTTTTCCATGTAAATAGTTTTTCTCGTTTTTGCTTTTCCCTTTTATTTTCCCATTCTAGAAAATCAAAAACTGCAAAAATATTTTAGTGTGTTTCTCTGAACTTCTTTTCTTTTTATTCGAGTCTTACCAAGGAGAAGACCATGATGAAAATGTTGAGTGGCTCTCATATGAATAATTGTTGAAGTAATAAGAGCACATTTTACCTTGTCTTCTCCTGTTGAATAAAATGTCTTGCAGATTCCAGCTTAGTCCATGGCACTCTTGCACTATTATTGTTTTCATATCATTCGGTCGTGCAAGTGAAAGGCAATAATGATGATATTCGATGAACTGGCCGTGGCAAAGAGAAACTGGTATAAACTCGACTTGTTCTGTTTGTGTAAATATGTTTAACCTAGTATCCATGATTCAGCCCATTATGATTAAACATGTTTGCAATGACAATTAGAGATTATAGTTTCTCATGCCATGCATAAGTAGCTGGGAGTGAATGATGATTTATCTTGGATATCAACATAGCGTTAAAATGATTGTGATGTAGTATGATGATATGGTATCCTCCTCCGAATGTTCGAGTGGCTTGACTTGGCACATGTTCATGCATGTAGTTGAATCAAAACCAACATAGCCTCTATGATATTTATGTTCATGGTGTTCATATCCTACTCATGCTAGTGTCCAATGTTACTTATGCATAATGCATGGTTATGATCGTTGTTGCTCTCTAGTTGGCCGCTTCTCAATCTTAATTTCTAGCCTTCACCTATACTAAGTCGGAACTCTGCTTGTACATCAAAAACCTTGAACCCAAAGTTATTCCAGATGAGTCCACCATACCTACCTATATGCGGTATTACCCTGCCGTCCTAAGTAAATTTGCATGTGCCACCTCTAAAAACTTCTAAAAAATTATCCTTTTTGTGTGCCTGGATCGTTCATGGAACGACAGGAGGTGGTCGGTATATTCCATGCTAAGAGGGTTACTCTCAGGTCGAGTGTTTATTCACTCGCCATCACACGAGAAAATGGGCGGTAATAGGGATTTCCAGTCCCGAACTAAAAAATGCAAATAATTGAACAAAACTCACCCAGGACTGGTGTTGGTATGGACGGCACCCCTTGTTTCAGACAAGCCGTGGAGTGTGATTAATGGTGGAGGGGGAGTAAACCTTTACTTTTATCGCTTGGGAACCGCCACTAGCGTGCTTAGCATGGAAGATGTTGATAACTGATGGTCGTGAAGTGAATAAGAAGGGTGTATGTCTCAAAATATCATTTATCTCTATCTTAAAAATTGAGCTCTAGCACCTCTGCAAATCACTGCTTCCCTCTGCGAAGGGACTATCTATTTAATTTTATGTTGTGTCACCACCTTCTAAAACAAGCGCCAGAAACTGAGTAGAGCACAGCTGTCATGATTTATGCATTATGTGTAGATAATGTTGGGTGCATCATGACTGGATATTTTCTACCATGAATTACAATGTTTAGTCATTGCTTGAACTTTGGAGGTGCTCTGCATTTATGTTTTGCGGTCTCAGAAAGGGCTAGCGAGATACCACTATTGTCATATTATATCATGGTTGTTTTGACAACGTGTTGTTGTTTGAGATATTTTATTATTGCTCGCTAGATGATTGTCATTGATATGAGTCATTATAATCTTTAAATTGTTGACATGGTTAGTTATAATGTTGGCTGAAAACATGGGTGCTCTTTAAGCTTATTTATGTAAACAAGAGCAAAAGAGTTCGTAAAAGTTTTTCTTTCTCACTTTCAGTTTATCAACTGAATTGCTTGAGGACAAGCAAAAGTTTAAGCTTGGGGGAGTTGATACGTCTCCAATGTATCTACTTTTTCTCACGGCTTTCCTCTTGTCTTGGACTCTAATTTGCATGATTTGAATGAAGCTAACCCCGGACTGACGCTGTTTTCAGCAAAACTACCATGGTGTTGTTTTTGTGCATAAATAAAAGTTCTCGAAATGGAACGAAACTTTGCGAGGATTTTTTATATCAATAATAAGAATTTCTGGAGCCAAGACCTGTTGGAGGGAGGCACCTGGGGTGGGCATAACCCACCAGGGCACGCCCCCCTCTCCTGGCGCGCCCAACCCACCTGGTGTCCCCGCAGACGACCCCCCTGATACTATAAAATCAGATATTTCTGGGAAAACAAATCAGGGAGGAAGAATTATCATGATCCACGAGACGGAGCCGCCGCCAAGCCCCGTTCTTCCTCGAGAGGGCAGATCTGGAGTCCATTTGGGGCTCCGGAGAGGGGGATCTTCGTTCTTCGTCATCACCAACCCATCTCCATCGCTAATTCCATGATTCTCCCCACTGAGAGTGAGTAATTCCTTTGTAGGCTCGCTGGTTGGTGAGAAGTTGGATGAGATTCATCATGTAATCGAGTTAGTTTTGTTAGGGCCCGATCCCTAGTATCCACTATGTTCTTTGATTGATGTTGCTATGGCTTTGCTATGCTTAATGCTTGTCACTTTGGGCCCGGGTGCCATGAACTCAGATCTGAACTGTTTATGAATTCATCATTATATCCATGTTTTAGATCTGATCTTGCAAGTTATAGTCACCTACTATGGTTATGATACGACAACCCCGGAGTGACAACAACCGGGCCCACTCTCGGTGATGACCATAGTTTGAGGAGTTCATGTATTCACTATGTGTTAATGCTTTGTTCCGATTCTCTATTAAAAGGAGGCCTTAATATCCCTTAGTTTCCAATATGGACCCTGCTGCCACGGGAGGGTAGGACAAAAGATGCCATGCAAGTTCTTTTAGTAAAGCACGTATAACTATTTACGGAATACATGCCTACATCATATCGATGAACTGGAGCTAGTGTCGTATCGCCCTAGGTTATAACTGTCACATGATGAATATCATCCAACAAGTCACCGATCCAATGCCTACGAATTTATCTTATATTCTGTTGCTACTGTCACACTTGCTACAAAATACTGCTATTACTGTTACCGTTGCTATTATTGTTGTCGGTACTATCAAAACTATCATATTATTGTGCTACTGATCACTTTGCTGCATATAATTAATTTCCAAGTGTGGTTGAATTGACAACTCAGCTGCTAATACCTTCAAATATTCTTTGGCTCCCCTTGTGTCGAATCTATAAATTTGGGTTGAATACTCTACCCTCGAAAACTGTTGCGATCCTCTATACTTGTGGGTTATCACCCGCCGCGGAGGCCCTTCAGACGTCGTGTCTTGAGAGACCGAGATCGTCTCCTCTCATGAGGAAGACGACGATGAAGAGGAGGAGGAGGAGCTGGAAAGCGACCCCCCCCCGCAAGTGCAGAAGGAAGAAGAGGACGGCCTCCGAGAACCCGGAGGGGGCGACGTCTAAGAGGGGGAAGATTACCCTCTTGGTCAGTTCGGACTCAGAGTCCGAACACATCCCCAAGAGAGCCCCCAGGGTGTCGGTGTACTAAAGTAGGGGTACCTTAGTACCCCGAACTTGTGCACGGGTGGTTGCAAGACCCAGCTGCAAGGCTCGGCCAAGGCCCGCCAAGACCCTCCGTCATTTACACTTATCGCCATTCAAGAACAAAGTGTCAACCAAGTAGACAAAGCCCGGCAAAGGAGCTTGCGGGAAGAACAAGGCCCCGAAGAGGAGCTTGCCGAAGGCCAACCAAGGCGCTTCAGAAGACTTGCGCGCGCCTATGCGTCCGGCAAGGCCCGCGACCGCAAGTTTGTCAAGCGCGACAAGAGAAGGGTCAGCGGCAAGGTGCTTGCGCGGCAAGGCTGCCACCTGCACCCAAGCTCCAAATAATCCAACGACGTGTCACCCGGGGCCATCCCAGAGCACGTGGCGGGCGCCAGGCAGCCATGCGGCGAGGTGGCAAGCGGAGCTGACAAGGAGGCCATCGTGGCGATCGGTGGCACACCTAACGGTCGTTTCCTTGCACTGTGGAACGACCAGACGGGCATTAAATGCTCTTGTCCCCTGCCGTCAGAGTTAGGTAGGGGACACTATGCACAACAGTGTACCAACCCATGTTTTTACCTTTCTACCCCTCTCTCTACGCTGCCACCTGTCGGTGACCCCCTTTGGACTATAAAAGGGAGGCCCATGCGCACGTAGAAGGGGTTCCGCAGTTCAGAGATTCAACACCACACCATACTCTCGCTCTCAGATAAGAGCAAATACAAACACAAAGCAGCAGTAGGAGTTTTATCTCTCCGGAGAGCTCCAAAGCTGGGTAAAAATCCCGTTTCCCCCCCGCGTGTTTGACCTCGATCTGCTCTTCGCGCGCCCTCCGCTCCCTCGCCGACGTAAGGGGCCTGTCGGTGTCAAACCGCGGACTCGGTAGGGGGTCCCAATCAAGCGCCTAGGCGGATGGTAATAAGAGACGAGGACACAATGTTTTTACCTGTGTTCGGCCCTCTCGATGGAGGTAAAACCCACGCCCCGCTTGATTAATATTGATGATATGGGTAGTACAAGAGTAGATCTACCACGAGATCAAAGAGGCTAAACCCTAGAAGCTAGCCTATGGTATGATTGTTGAGATGTAATGTTCGCCCCACGGACTAAGGCCCTCCGGTTTATATAGACACCGGAGAGGCTAGGGTTACACAGTAGTCGGTTACAATGGTAGGAGATCTACATATCCGTATTGCCAAGCTTGCCTTCCACGCCAAGGAAAGTACCTTCCGACACGAGCCGAGTCTTCAATCTTCTATCTTCGTAGTCCGGAGTCCGCGGATATTGATAGTCCGCTGTCCGGACACCCCTAGTCCAGACTCCTCAAGAGCCCTGAACCGGTCTTCAATGACGATAAGTCCGGCGTGCATAATGTTCGGCATTGCAAGGCGGGTTCCTCTGCTGAATAATTTGGAGAAGATAATGAACACCGTGATAGTGTCCGCTCGCAAAAATAAATTCCACATCCCAACGTAGAGAGAATAAAATATACACTTAGCTCAATCTGCTGACGTATTATGCGGCGTGACATCACACCGTAGCCAAGCCCTTGTTTGAATTACTATACCACCTCAAGACGCTTAGCGGCAGTTTCCTTGGCACGCCCCGTCAAGCGTAGATCGTGTTCCCCTTATTCCGGATTCTCATCAATACGCAGCGTAGGTAACCCAACCGCGCCATTGATGGTGGCGCTTGGGAGATAAGCGAGTTTTACCAGCCGGTGAGGGACGATAGTTTTGTCCGCCTATAAATAAGGGATAAGGATTTACCTTCTCACCCACGCCTTCTTCCTCCTTTTCTTATCCATCCTCGCGAACTCAAGCTCCAACGCCTAAGCTCACAAGATCTCACCTCGACCCTTCCTCGAATATGTCCGGAGGGGGAGGTAAATGGATGGCCTCCACCGCCAAGGAGGAGGACATCACTAAGCTGCGCGACGCCGGATACCTTTCCAGCGATATCACGCACCGGCTGCCCGACGCGGGGCAGCTCGTCCCTACCCTGGGCCTCATGAGAGGGTTGTCTTCTCCCCCACTTCCTCCGCTGGATCGGGCTTTCTGCTCCATCCATTCGTCCGGGGCTCATGTTTTACTACGGCCTGGATTTCCACGATCCGCGCCAACTTCATCCTCAACATCTCGGCGCTTATCGTCGTGGTGCGAGGCCTTTCTCGCATCCGCCCCACTTCGCCTGCGACTCAAGACCTTCAACGCTGTCAAGGTTGTGAAGGGACACAAGCGAATGCGGAGGCGCCATGTTGGGCAAGATGCCCAACGTCCCTTGGCTAGAAGGGACCTTCGTGGACTCCGTCAAGGGGTGGCAATCGGGGTGGTTCTACATCACCGAGCCGCGCAAGCCAACATGGGCGGCGGCCCCCGAATTTAGATCTGGAATCCCCACGCAGCTCACCTCCTGGAAAGAGAAGGGCTTGCAGTGGGGTGATCCGATGGAGGTGACGGGACTTCGAGCCTGCATCAAGAAGCTGGTGAGCAATAGGCTCCGGCTCATCGATGTGGTCCAGGTCATGCTCCTCCGGTGGATTCTCCCATGCCAAGAACGGGCATTTAATCTGTGGGAGTTTAATCCGGAATAGCACCAGACATTGAGCGGGCTGTTCGATACAACACACGAAGGCGCCTAGAGGGTGCTGTTCAAGGGCGCCGAAGCCCCCGCATCCGCGACCGAAGACCGCGAATTCAGCTCGCAGTCTCCGACTGAGGAGGTAAGTGATTCGACCCCATTACGGGACACTTGTAGTAATTAGATTGACTCCAGCGAGGTTTTTAATCTGCCTCTTCCTTTGACAGGAATGGATGGAGAAGGCCCGGCTGCTCATCAGCCCGGCTCCCATGCCGAAGAACCAAGTGGATGCCCGCTAGCAAGGCTCTTTGGTTCCGCACCGCACGTGGTGCCGAGAAGAAGGCCAAGAGGTGGCCACGGGACTCGAAAGAGTTCCGTGAATCAGCGTCCGACGACGACGAGGGCTCCTCCCGAAGACGAGGAGGAGGAGGAGTACTCTCTCCGGAGGAGGAGAGAAGAAGAGGAAGGCCTCCCAATCGGGACGGCCGAAGGGTCCAAGAGGGGAGAACTATCCTCGGATAGTTTCGCCAACATCAATGTTGGCGAGGAAGAGTGGCCTCAAGGGCCAAAGGCCCGGCGAGATCGTAAGTATTCAGATCATTTATATGCCGTACATTGTATGCCATGTAGTGTCCTTCTAACGCCGCATTCTGCCTGTAGTCCGGCTGTTGACGATCTTCCCGACTCGATGAGCGGGTCTTTGGCGCCGTCGGATGTAAATTCTATCCCGACTGCCTCTACCCCACGTGTCGACGAGGACGACGAGGCGGAATCCCAAAGAGGGACCCACCGGGAGGAGGCTCCGGAGGCGCCGTCAGGCGTCCTCCCGGACTTTGTGCCGGACTCTACCTCAGAACCCGTAGCGGTTCCAGAGTTCGGCAAGCGGCCCCTTCGAAAGAAGGGCAGGACCGTGACGCCGGCGGCCTCCGTCCAACCGGAGGCGCCGGATAACCTGCTGGAGGCGCTTAAAGGCGCTTCCATCGAGGAAGAACACCGCACTCTCATGAGTGCGGTGATTGAGAAGGTCCAACTTGCCAAGGGCGGGCTGACCGAAGCCTGCAACAGCCTTCTAACAGGCTTTGAGGTAAGAAGTTTAAAATTATGTAATGTAATACCGCATAGACAAGAGTTCTCGATGCTTAGTTCGGTGTTCGGAAAGAAAAGCCGGACTAAGGATCTAACAAGATATACGCAGGTTTCTAAAAATATGTCAATATGGGTTTGCAGGTTGCTTGTTGACCTCTTCCGCATTAACGGCGGAGGTCGAGGCGCTGAAAAAGGACCTTGAGCGGTCGGAGCAAGAGCTCGGCCATGCCAAGAGGCAGCTCAAGGAAAAAGAAGGTGAATAACACCACTTTAGATAAGTACCTTACAGAAAAGGGTTTTGGTTGCAAACAAAATTAATAAGGATAATATGTGTATTGCAGGGGCCACTAAGGAGGTGGCAGCCCTGAAGGATGCCGTGTCCGCGGCCGAACGCAATGCGGCCACGGAATGGGCTGAGCGAGAAAAGCAAGTGGCGCTGGTGGCGGAAGTTCGGCAAGAGCTCCAGGCTCTCATGGAAAAGCATGAGAGTTTGGAGCGTGACTCCAAGACTCGAGAGTCCGAGCTTGCCTCGGCTCTTGAAAGTGCCCAGTCCGCCAAGGCCGAGGCCCAGAAGGCCCTTCAGGAGGTAGAGGACATAAAGAAGATAGCGGCGGGTAAGGCCTTTTTCGCAAGAGTGCACGTTAATGTAAATTACCGGATACTTACCCGAATTCGGAGCTCTCCAGGGGCGTTTGCAGATCTGCCGTGTAGTGCGTCTGATGCCGCCGCATTCTATTGTGGCGAGGAGGGGAGCTTGACGGAGAAGGTCTTCTAGTCTCAAGATGCCGAGGCCGCCATCCGGTGCCCTAAGCGACCAACCAAGCAAATGGTCGAACTCCACAAGGTAGCCGAGGAGGCCATGAAGGGCCTCATAGTCCGGCTATGGCTCGACAGCCATGCCTGCAGCTACTTTGGCCTAGTGCGGCGGCTGGTGGATGCGTGCCCAGTGGATGTGATCAAGCCCGCCAGTATTGAAGGCGCTGTCGGGCCCTTGCCCGCATAAAGGTGCAATGGGGCAACCGGATGCGGAGAAGCTTCACGGATCCGCCGCCGGCAAGGAGCATCGCATGCCGGAGCGATATTATAAAGTTGTCCTGAAGGGAGCCTGCGATATTGCAGATGAGTGCTCCCGAGATGTAATTTTTGAGTGAACTCGCTGTGTATTTATCCTGGGCGCTGAAAACTTCATTTATATGCGCCATGAGCAACACTTATTTAATTTAAAATATTACCTTCTGTGCAGCCGTTTGTAAAATCTGAGAGATGGCAAGTCGTTGGCTTCAGCCCCCAAGCTACAAGGGCTGGGGTGTTCGGTGATAAACTTGAGCACTCTTGTTCCCATTATTGGGTCCATCTAGGGAGGCACTCAACACGACAAACAAGGCGACCGGACTTATAATGCTTGAACACTCTCACTTAGCCATAGAATTCTATAATTTTAAATTTGGTGAAGCCCTGGTATTCGAAGACCGAATCCGGCGCTATCCATGCCTTCGCTTGACATCATCCTAACTTCGCTCAAGCGGCATGAGTCTTTAGGGACCCGAAGAACCTCTCTAACAGCGACAGTCTCTCGCCTTATCATGCCGCCGTTTTAGCTTTCCATCGAGGCGTTAACCCGCTCAACCGGGCGCAATCGCAGTGGTTCTCCCAGTGCTACCTTAGCCGACGGAACGGAACGTAAGGTACCAAAACATGGGAGCCGGGCAAACCCAACTATTGACCCAAGACATGATTCGGAGCTGATTCATATAATGCTATAAGTTCGGGGTGCCGCACTTGTGAAAGTGTTCGGACTTAATTACACCATAATCCGGGGAATGTAAGCCCGGCGATTCGGCCGCACTAAAGTATACGGGTGCAAGATGTCATATAATGAACATATATAAGAGGTAACGCAATTGCAATAAAAAGGTAATGTACTTGCAAAAAGGAAGTGCTGCGTTATTTATGAAAGAAGGTCAGCTAATAAAGCGGACTGATACAAATAGTGCGGTAAGCAAGGGATTTGGACTAAATTAACATGTCCCCCTCCAGGGATGAGCTGCAGACTTGGTGTATGTAATCGAATTTAATGCTCGTAATGGAGACCACCTGATTGTTCGTCGTAGCCTTCTTTAGTCCCTCGATCACAGCATCGTGAGTTCGGCAAGTGCGCCGTCGAACAAGGCTTCGATTAACAGAGTCCCAGTATACATAAAAAGAAGAAAAGATAAAACGTAAACCCAAGGGGGGCGCTCGCATGAGCCCCTGGCGTGGTCGAGCCACACTCTTTGTCCCTTGTGATCAGCCCCTCCCCCGCGCCCATGGTATCTCCAAAGCGTAATGATGTACGCGGAGTGTTATTCTTGTGATCATGCGCGGCGGGGTTAGGGCCGATTGTTACGCTGCGTGATCCGATCGCGCCAGTGGTCTTGGTTAGTGTTGCTCGGCGCATTTTGATGTATCCGCTTTTGATTGCCGGATCGAGAATTGCCGTGAAGGCTACTCAGACTTCCGCGAGAGTCAGCCAGATGTTCCTCCGCTCGAGGGAGCGCCCGTATTCCCATTGACCGTAATGACTCCACGAGGGCCTCGCATCTTGAGCTTTAGGTATGCATAATGCGGCACCGCGTTGAATTTTGCAACGCGTTCATCCGAGCAGGCATGATAGCCGCTACGAACGGACTATATCAAGATTAACTCTTCACTTCGAAATTATCCGGGATCCAAGACCACTTCCAGTGTGACCGAGCTCAGATAGTTGGCTTCCACTCGGGATGACACCTTTAAAGGTTGTCTTGGTAGGTTTGATCCTGGATGGGTCTATGCCCATTTTGCGACTGTGTCTCGCTAAAGCAGTTCAAAGCCGCCGCCGCCAATCGGACTCTTGTGAGGTGAAATCCATCGACGATTGGGTCTAAGACCAATGCGCGAATCCGCCATGGCGATGCTGGTCGGATGGTCTCGCGATCGAAAGTGATCGGACAGAGGACCATGGATTGAACTTGGGGCGATCGCTCCATCGCATAGACGCCCCAGAGGCGCGCTTCCTCTCCTCTTGGGTATATGGGTCGCAGAATCATATTCACCGTCCGCACTTGTGGGGGAAACCTTCGTCCTCTATTGTTCGGCGTCGAGTCTCTTCCTCGTCGCCGCTTATTTAGCCCCTTGTCATTGTGTTCGCAATTAACTTGCTGCCTGCTTGAACACCCAACAATCTCTATTGGTGTGATTAGCTGGCTTTTCGGGGTGCCATGTATCCGCATGAGCGGTCGAGTATTTGGTCCAGATTGACGGACCCGAGTGGTTCTTTAAATGGCTTCTTCCGCTGACCGGTTTGAGCCTCGAAATCCGCATTGACCGCCAGATCCTCCTTGTCGCCGCCAAGCACGCGGCGCTTTGTTTTGATTCGACGTGACTCGCCGTTGTTGTCCTTAGTGTCCGGACCGCCAGAATTTTTGCGGAGATTGTTGCTGCGGGCTAGCTAGCTGTCCTCTCCCGCACAAAAGCGGTCATTAACGATGTGAGGGCTGCCATGGATTTCGCTTCTCCCGCCCGTGTGTCGGGCTAGCCATTCGTCCCGGATGTTATGTTTGAAGGCTGCCAGGGCCTCCAGATCCGGACCGTCCGACGATTTGATTTTTCTTCGCCAAGAACCGTGGTCCGTAATTGTTTGGCCGATTCGTCCGCTGCTGAATAATGTGGCTTAGGTCATCGGCGTCGGTGGTCGCACATATGTACCTTGGAAGTTATCAAGGAACGCGGCCTCGTGTCTTCTCAACACCCAATTGACTCTGCAGGCAGGCTGTTAAGCCAATGCCGAGCTGGTCCTTTAAGCTTGAGGGAGATATTTGATGGCGTGGACATCGCCGCGCGGGGCCATATGGATGTGGAGAAGATAATCTTCGATCCACACCGCGGGTCTGTTGTACCATCGTAAGATTCGATATTTACGGTTTAAACCTTCGGGATCCGATGATCCATTACTTCATCGGTGAAGCATAACGGTGTGCGGCGCTCAGATTGAGCAATATTGCGACGCAGCTCGAGGGAGCACCGTCTGCTATGTTCGCCCGCCGGCGTTATGTCCGCGCGACGGTATTCGTCGTGGGTCGTAGGGCGCCCACATGATCCATAGATGGATCTGGATTGTCTTGCTTTGTCCTCCAATATGTCTCGCAAGTCCGGCGCGTTCCCTTTTGGCTTCGTACTCTTGGAGCGATGTCGGGGTACGGTTTTGGCTGGGGGCCTGAATGCCTCTCTGTCGCGACCACGGGGTGGTCGGTCAGCCATGTCATGCGCTGGTGATGAAGGTATGTATGCTTCCTCCTCTAATCGGGGGAGCAGCTTGCGTCTTGGGTAACTTTTGGAGGGACGTTCGAGTTTATACTCTTCGCCGCGAGGACCTCTCTGTCCATCGATCGCTGCCAGATCTTGATCAGCTTGGAGCTGTTGCTGCTTTTTCTTTAGGCTATTTGCCGTGGCTATGAGCCTCGCTTGAAGCTCTCTTGTTCGACGGGATCCTCGTGTGCAGCGAATTCATCATCGCTGAGGCTTGCTTCGCCTTCGGAGGGAGGCATATAGTTATCATCCTCAACCCTTTGTCTCGCCGCCTGTCGTGAGGGCTTGTTGATCCTCCTCGCACCGAGTCGTGCAGAGAGGATTGTCTTCGCACTCTCCGAGTGTTATTGTCTCCGTGCCGAATCTTCATTCTTCTTTGTGGCGGGATTTAGAGCGGCGCCACGACGCCGGGCGCTTGGGCTGCTTCTTTAGAGAATCTGCCTCCGCCGCCGCCATCCCTTCTTTTGGGGTATCCACCATGTATACGCTATATGACGAGGTGGCCTTCCATTGCCTCTCGTAGGCGCCGGCTTTGTTCGCCTCCGGCATCGCCGCCCATAGTGTCGATGTCGCCGAGTCGTAGTCTAGCATGTCGGTTAGATCTCGGCAAGTGGCTACAAAGTGGGTGGTGGGTGGGCTCAATTTCTCCATCGTCCAATCTCCAACCGTCTCCGCCATAGTCTCGCCAGATTCTCTGACAGCGAGAGATGCTTTAGGAATTCATGATATCGCCAAAAGGCGAAAGGCCGAAGATGTCCGCGGCGGTGAATTCCATAACCGCGCCTAATCCGGATTAATCGGTAGGGCGCGGGAGGCTCGGAGTCCGCGAGGAGTCCGGCGCCGGGTCACGAAGTTTCGCAGGGACAAGATTGGTATTCGCCCATCGCTGTGGATGTTGAAGCCCCTGTATGCGGCGTCTATCCACCGCCCTCGATATGGGCAATCGGCCCGCTAGTGGCAAGCGATCCTAGTGCGCCACCAAAGCACCGTCCGACGGTAGAGCTAGGTCATGCCCATCGCCACAAAGTCGGGCGTGCTTGGCTGTGGCTCGAGTCCGTCAAGATCAAATCTCCGCGGTCATCGGCCGTGAAGTTTAAGCTTCCAATCGACTCGACGGCCAGGGCGAGCTTTCGATCTGCTCCAGATGGCCAAGAGAATTGCCCGCAGGCAAAGCCGCCAATCGAAGATCTCGTCCGGGAGAAAAGTCTCACCGCACAGCGTTGATGGTTGAAGATGCCATCGAGCCTATCGGTGACGACACGCAGGAACTCTCAATGAAAGCACCAATGTCGGTGTCAAACCGCGGATCTCGGGTAGGGGGTCCCGAACTGCAAGCGCCTAGGCGATGGTAACAAGAGACGAGGGACACAATGTTTTTACCTGTGTTCGGGCCCTCTCGATGGAGGTAAAACCCTATGTCCCGCTTGATTAATATTGATGATATGGGTAGTACAAGAGTAGATCTACCACGAGATCAAAGAGGCTAAACCCTAGAAGCTAGCCTATGGTATGATTGTTGAGATGTAATGTTCGGCCCCACGGACTAAGGCCCTCCGGTTTATATAGACACCGGAGAGGCTAGGGTTACACAGTCGGTTACAATGGTAGGAGATCTACATATCCGTATTGCCAAGCTTGCCTTCCACGCCAAGGAAAGTACCTTCCGGACATGAGCCGGAGTCTTCAATCTTCTATCTTCGTAGTCTGGGAGTCCGGCGGATATTGATAGTCCGGCTGTCCGGACACCCCTAGTCCAGGACTCCCTCAGGGCCCCCTGCCCCATAGGTGCTCGTTACCGACAAGACACAGGGCGAAGCCCTTGGCCGATTCGTAAGTATCCAAAATTTCACTCTTCAGTTTCCGCTTACCTACCTTTGTCATATAAGCTATATTATTGTTTGTTTTTTAGTCCCCCTCGCGATATTCCAAACGCCTCATCTTTGTCGGGGAACTCTCTGGCGCCTGAGCAGGCGGAGAGTGACGCGCCATCGCGAGCGCCCTCACCTACCGTCAGGGAGGATATTGAGGTGTCGTCCTCAAGAACTCCTCTTGGCCGAGGGGGCGGACGAGGGCGTCGAGAAGGCGCTTGAGGTTAACACCTTGGTCGCTGTAGACACGGGGGAGGCGACCCCCATGACTACCAAAAACGGGGATCCCCAATAGTCCGGGCCCCCACCGCACACCATTCCGGAGACCAATACGGATCTGGAAAGGGATGTGCAGCCTCCTTCAACAAAGGAGGGAGGAGCAACAGTTCCCACAAAAGCCCACGTTAATCCGGAGGCTCCTCCTACTCTGGAGGAGGCGCTGCAACAAGCTTCCATCATGGAGAAGCACTGCACCCTGATGGGTGCTGTTACGGAAAAGGTTCAGTCTGCAAAAAGCGTACTAAACAAAGCCTTCAACAGCCTACTGACGGGCTTTGAGGTATGTGATGTAATCCTCTAACAGTTTTTCTCATATGAAAGGATGAACCCATGTCTAAACAGTAGCCCCTAAGACTCTGTCCAGATTAGAACAATCCGGGAAGAGGATCCCCAAGCGCAGTTACTGATATACTTTACTAATGTGTGACAGGCATCCACGTTGGCGACTAGCACCGACGCCGTAGAGGTTTCCGAGCTCAATCGTAAGCTTCAGTTGGCCGATGAGAAGCTCGACCGTGTCAACAAGCGGTTTGACGAAACACAAGGTATGCAGAACTTATATATCAGAATTGATATGTGTATTGAGTCTTTTCACTTATTTGATTTCGTGATTATGATCACAGTTGGCGCGGCCAATGTCGAATCCCTCAAGAGCGCACTTGCCCAAGCCCAGAAGGAGGCAGAGGGGAATAAAGCAGCCGCTGATAAGGCGGCTAAGGAGCTTGAGGCAGAGCAGACCGCCCGCGGTTGACATGAAGCTCGGGTGGCCGAAGTCGAGCAAGAGCTCAAGGACGCAATTACCAAGTGTGATTCCTTGGAGCAGCAGACTTCGGACCAAGCATCCGAACTCGCCAAGGCTCTCCAGGATATCAAGGAGGCCCGGGTTGAGTCCTAGAGCGCTTGCTAGGAGATCTAGCAGGCAAGGAAAATAGTGGCTGGTAAGGCCTGTCTTCTGCAGAGTAAATTTGGAAGTAGGAGATATATCTTGTTGACTTGAGTTTGGAGTTCTCCAGGCGCATTTGCGGATCTTCCGAGGAGTGTTGCTGATGCCACACAGTTCTTTCAAGCCAAGGAGGGGACCTCGACCGAGAAGCTGTTATGGTCGCACTAACTTGCGCCGGAGTATCCAACACCCCTCAGCGATCAGCCGAAGCAGCAGACCGAGCTGCACTGGGTGGCCGCCTTGGCCATGAAGGATTTGATAGTCCAAATTTGGCCAGCCAAGCTCATGCCCAACAGCTACTTCAGCCTCGTGAAGCAGCTTGTCAACGCACATCCTCGGATTGACGCCTTAAAGCGGCCGGCATGCATAGAAGGTGCCCGGATGGCCTTCGCCCGTGTGAAGATGCAATGGGCGAAGATGAAGGCCACCGACGTGGTGACAGCAGGGCCGCTTGAGGGCAAAGATCATCGAAAGCCGGAGAGGTACTTTGCAAATGTCCTAGAAGGGGCCCGAATAGTAGAGGGCCAGTGTTTGAAGGACGTTGTGTTTGATTAAATGTATTCGGGTGGAAGAAACTCTGTTATGAATCTGCGCTATGATTGCGCCCTTTGTGTTAATTTTATCCTCCTGTGCGGCTATTTATTATTTATATTTCTGAAGGTTGCCAATCGTCGGCTTCTGCCCCCTTGAAAATTTTACAGGGGTGTTCATAAATGCACGGCTGTACTTTATCCAATGTCTTGGTCCGTAGAGGAGGCGTCCACGAGGTGAACTAGGCAATCAGACTATGCGGCTTTAGTACCTTCACTTAGCCATAGGAGTCCATTGGTGGGGTTGAATATTAACCCCGGTTGCATTTGAGTGGCAATCCGGATTATGGTGCCTTTACAACGCGGCTAGTTGAGTCCCAGCCCCTCATGTGACATGCAAGAATCGCTAGCAATCTGTAGTATAACACTAAGTCACCGGATCACAGACCAGCTCTCGCTTATCATGACAGTCAGTTTTCGGCTTTCTCTACTGAGGTACTTCGCAGTAGTTCTCCCTTTACTACCTTAGCCGAACTAGCGGAACATAATGTGGTAAGCACATGAGACAGACAACCAAACTATATACCAAAGACATGAATCGGATCCGATGCATATAATGCAATATCCAGGACGCCGAAGAGTTCCCTATAGGTGTTCGGACTTTTAAAATGTGTCGGGCCGAAGACAGCCCTTGGCGCAAAGGCCGGGCTAAAGAACGTACGTCAATCAGAAGTGAGGGGTGATACAAATGATGATATAACACACGTACCAAACGAAAAGTGGTGATCATTTTCTTCCTTTATATCTTTATGAATACATTGAGGCGTGTTTAGATAAATAGTGCCATGAAGACGGAGGTCATGTTACATGCCAGAAAATTTGCATAAGGGAAAGGTTTGCACAGGGCGCTAAAGTAATGGTTTGAATATCCCAATGGTGCCCTGCCGCATGTCTGCACCATTTCTCCTTAGTAGTGAGTCCATCGAGAGGAGATGTAAGATGGTTCTCTGTAAAGAAGAGGGGCCTAATAGGAGTCCTCATGCAACCATACAACCTTTAGGTTTTCGAAAGAAACTGCAATGAAAGAGGAAGGGAAAAAAAAGTATGTGAGGTCCGAATAGGGTCAAGCCGTACCATGGACCTTTCTGTAGTGTGCCTCCGGCGGTGCCCAAGGTATTTTGAGTGCGTAGTTATGTATGTGCGGTACATATACCGCGGCCTTATAGGGCAGTCGACGAAGGCGAAATTGCTATTCGAGGTCCAGGTCCGCCGAGCTATCTGTATGAGGTGCGGACTAGACTTTTTTTTAACAATGTCATTAGTCTTCATGGCCGATGAATTGTTCGGCTTGATGAGACCGACGTATACCTCGGCTGCTAGGGCCGCGGTGTGCTCCTCAATTTGGAGGGAGCGCTCCATATTTCCATTAATTATAGTGACGCCCCATGGCCTGGGCATGGGACCGCATTGAAACGGGCAAAAGCGGTTCGTCCGAGCAGTGCGTGATAGCCACTGCGGAAAGGGACGATATCAAAGATCAGTTCTTCACTACGGAAGTTGTACGGAGAGCCGAATACCACTTCCAGTGTTAATGAGCCTGTACAATGGGCCTCCACGCCGGGTACCACTCGTTTAAAGGTAGTGTTGCTTGGCTTGATTCTGGACGGGACCATGCCCATTTTGTGGACAGTATCTTGATAGATCAAGTTGAAACTGCTGTCGCCATCCATAAGGACTCTAGTGAGATGATATCCGTCGATGATAGGGTCGAGTACCAGGATGGACGAACCATCGTGATGGATATTGGTTGGGTGATCCCTGCGATCAAAAGTGATCGGACAGGCTGACCATGGATTGATCTTTGGGGCGACAGGCTCTATGGCGTAGACGTCCCTTAGTGCGCGCTTGCGCTCCCTTTTGGGTATTTGAGTGACATATATGATGTTCACTATTTTTACTTCAAGGGGAAACTGCTTTTGACCCCTGGTATTCAGCTGACGGGGCTCGTCGTCGTCCTCGCTTGGAGGTCCCTTCCCCTTGTGTACGGTATTTAACTTACCGGCATGTTTAAAAACCCAGCAATTTTTATTGGTGTGGTTAGCAGGCTTGTCGGGGGTACCATGAATCTGATAGGGACTCTCAAGGATTTTTTTCCCAAGTTGGATGGACCGTCCATGTTTCCTTTGAAAGATTTCTTCTGCTGACCAGATTTAGAACCACGGAATCTGGCATTGACCACCATGTCTTCGGTGTCGTCGTTGTTTTTCTGGTGTTTGTTCTTGTTGTGGCATGGCCGACCATTGCCGTCCCTGGCCTCAGAGGTGCCAGGATTGCTGGAACTATAGCTTCTACGAGTTAGCCAGCTTTCTTCGCCTGCGCAGAAGCGGGTCATTAGTGTTGTCAGGGCTGCCATGGTTTTCGGCTATTCCCGCCCGAGGTGTCGGGCAAGCCATTCATCACTGACACTGTGTTTAAAGGCCACAAAGGCTTCAGCGTCTGGACAGTCCACAATTTGGTTCTTTTTAATGAGGAACCGATTCCAAAGCTTGCGGGCTGACTCTCCGGGTTGCTGGATTATGTGACTTAGGTCATCGGCATTTGGCGGCCGGACATAGGTGCCCTGAAAATTGTCCAGGTTAGCGTCTTCTAAATCTTCCCAGCTCCCTATGGAGCTTTCTGGGAGGCTATTCAGCCTGTGCTGTGCTGGTTCCTTCAACTTCAAGGGGAAATATTTGTTGGCGTGGAGGTCATCTCCACGAGCCATGTGAATGTGGAGAAGAAAATCCTCGATCCAGACGACAGGGTCTATTGTTCCATCGTATTGTTCGATGTTTACGGGTTTAAACCCTTTCGGAAATTGATGCCGCATTACTTCATCAGTAAAGCACATAGGGTGTGAGGCACCTCTATACCTGGCTACATCGTGACGTAGTTTGGATGACATCTCTGTTCGGTGCTGACCTCGAACTTGATGATGTTGATCGCTCTAGGTTTGGTGGCCATCATCTCGTGTTGGGGCACATCTTGTGGATCCATAGATCGATCTGGTCTGACGGCTTTATTGGCCAGGTCCTGACGTAGGTCATAAATGTAGTCCGGCGCCGCTGTCTCCCTGCCTCTACGGTGAGGTGGTGCAGGCTGGTGTTCAGCGTGATGGGCCGGTTTGTCCCATCCATGTGGTGGTCGGCCTGGTTGATTAGCATAGTTGTATTTTGACGGAATTGGCTTGAGGGCTTCATCGTTGAACTATGGCAGCAGCCTGCGCTTGGGGTAACTCTTTATTGGTTGCTCAAGGCCGTACTCTTCGGCAGCTAGGACCTTAGTGTTGGGGAACGTAGTAATTTCAAAAATTTTCCTACGCACACGCAAGATCATGGTGATGCATAGCAACGAGAGGGGA
Organism: Aegilops speltoides; assembly: GCA_021437245.1. NCBI lineage: Eukaryota > Viridiplantae > Streptophyta > Magnoliopsida > Poales > Poaceae > Aegilops > Aegilops speltoides. The sequence continues at coordinate 323,939,052 of CM038141.1, forward strand.
GAGTGTTGTCTACGTACCCTCGTAGACCCGAAGCGGAAGCGATCACAACGTAGAGGAAGTAGTCGTCGTTCTCCTCGCGATCCGACCGATCCCGGCGCAAGCACTCGGGCGCCCAGTTCTTGACACACGACAGCTCGATGACGTCCCTCGTACTCGATCCAGCCGAGTGTCGAGGGAGAGTTCCACAAGACGACGGCGTGGTGACGATCTTGATGTTTCACCGCGCAGGGCTTCGCCTTAAGCTTCGCGACGGTATGACCGAGGTGGAATATGGTGGAGGGGGCACCGACACGGCTAAGGAACGATCCGTAGATCAAACTTGTGTATCCTAGGGTGCCCCTGCCCCGTATATAAAGGAGGGAGGGAGGAGGAGGCCGCCTAGGAGGAGGCGCGCATAGGGAGTCCTACTCCCACCGGGTAGGATTCCCTTCCTAGTCCAACTAGGATCCTTCCATGTATTAGGAGTAGGAGACTAGGAAGGGAAGAGAGAAGGAAAGGAAGGAAGGGCGCCCTTCCCTAGTCCAATTCGGACTAGAGCAGGGAGGGGCGCGCCACCTTTGGCCCCTTCTCTCCTTTTCCCGTATGGCCCAATGAGGCCCAATACGAATTCCCGTAACTCTCCCAGACTCCGAAAATACCCAATGACTCGGAACCTTTCCGAATTCGAATATAGTCGTCCAATATATCGATCTTTACGTCTCGACCATTTCGAGACTCCTCGTCATGTCCCCGATCTCATCCGGGACTCGAACTCCTTCGGTACATCAAAACTCATAAACTCATAATATAAATGTCATCGAAACCTTAAGCGTGCATGGACCCTACGGTTCGAGAACAATGTAGACATGACCGAGACACGCCTCCGGTCAATAACCAATAGCGGACCTGGATGCCCATATTGGTTCCTACATATTCTACGAAGATCTTTATCGGTCGACCGCATAACAACATACGTTGTTCCCTTTGTCATCGGTATGTTACTTGCCCGAGATTCGATCGTCGGTATCCAATACCTAGTTCAATCTCGCTACGCAAGTCTCTTTACTCGTTCCGTAATACATCATCTCACAGCTAACTCATTAGTTGTAATGCTTGCAAGGCTTAAGTGATGTGTATTACCGAGAGGGCCCAGAGATACCTCTCCGACAATCGGAGTGACAAAACCTAATCTCAAATACGCCAACCCAACATCTGCTTTGGAGACACCTGTAGTACTCCTTTATAATCACCCGATTACGCCAGTGACGCTTGGTAGCACCAAAGTGTTCCTCCGGTAAACGGGAGTTGCATAATCTCATAGTTATAGGAACATGTATATGTCATGGATAAAAGCAGTAGCAACATACTAAACGATCGTGTGCTAAGCTAATGGAATGGGTCATGTCAATCAGATCATTCAACTAATGATGTGACCTTGTTAATCAAATAACAACTCTTTGTTCATGGTTAGGAAACATAACCATCTTTGATTAACAAGCTAGTCAAGTAGAGGCATACTAGTGACACTCTGTTTGTCTATATATTCACACATGTATTATGTTTCCGGTTAATACAATTCTAGCATGAATAATAAACATTTATCATGATATGAGGAAATATATAATAACTTTATTATTGCCTCTAGGCATATTTCCTTCAGCCTCCCACTTGCACTAGAGTCAATAATCTAGATCACATCACCATGTGATTAACATCGATAGTTCACATCATCATGTGATTAACACCCATAGTTCACATCGCCATGTGACCAACACCCAAAGGGTTTACTAGATTTAGTAATCTAGTTCACATCGCTATGTGATTAACACCCAAAGAGTACTAAGGTGTGATCATGTTTTGCTTGTGAGAGAGTCTTAGTCAACGGGTTTTTCACATTCAGATCCGTTATGTATTTTGCAATTTTTCTATGTCTACAATGCTCGCACGGCTACTCTAGCTAATTGCTCCCACTTTCAATATGTATCTAGATCGAGACTTAGAGTCATCCAGATCGGTGTCAAAACTTGCATCGACGTAACCCTTTACTTACGAACCTTTTGTCACTTCCATAATCGAGAAACATATCCTTATTCCACTAAGGATAATTTTGACCGCTGTCCATGATCTACTCCTAGATCACTATTGTACTCCTTGCCAAACTCAAAGGGGTATACAATAGATCTGGTACACAGAGATGGCATACTTTATAGAAACTATGGCCAAGGCATAGTGAATGACTTTCATTCTCTTTCTATCTTCTGCTTTGTGGTCGGGTTTTGAGTCTTACTCAATTTCACACCTTGTAACACAGGCAAGAACTCTTTCTTTGATCGTTTCATTTTGAACTACTTCAAAATCTTGTCAAGGTATGTACTCATTGAAAAACTTATCAAGCATCTTGATCTATCTCTATAGATCTTGATGCTCAATATGTAAGTAGCTTTACCGAGGTCTTTCTTTGAAAAACTCCTTTCAAACACTTCTTTATGCTTTGCGTAATAATTCTACATTATTTCCGATCTACAATATGTCATTCACATATACTTATCGAAATGTCAGTAGTGCTCCCACTCACTTTTTAGTAAATACAGCTTCACCGTAAGTCTCAGATAAAACTATATGCTTTGATCAACTCATCAAAGCGTATATTCCAACTCCGAGATGCTTGCACCAGTCCATAGATGGATCATTGGAGCTTGCACACTTTGTTAGCTCCTTTGGATCGATAAAACCTTCTCGTTGCATCATATACAACTCTTCCTCCTAAAACCCATTCAGAATGCAGTTTTTACATCCATTTGCCAAATTTCATAAATTGTGGCAATTGCTAACATGATTCGGACGGACTTAAGCATCGCTACGCTTGAGAAAATCTCATTGTAGTCAACACCTTGAACTTGTCAAAACCTTTTTGCGACAAGTCGAGCTTTGTAGATAGTAACACTACTATCGTCGTCCGCCTTCCTCTTGAAGATCCATTTATTTTCTATGGCTTGCCCATCATCGGCAACGCCACCAAAGTCCACACTTTGTTCTCATACATGGATCTCATCTCAGATTTCATGGCCTCAAGCCATTTCATGAATCTGGGCTCATCATCGCTTCCTCATAGTTCGTAGGTTCATCATGGTCTAGTTACATGACTTCCGAACAGGATTACCGTACCACTTTGGTGCGGATCTCACTCTGGTTTACCTACGAGATTCGGTAGTAACTTGATCCAAGTTACATGATCATCATCATTAGCTTCCTCACTAATTGGTGTAGTAGTCACAGAACAGATTTACGTGATGAACTACTTTCCAATAAGGGAGAAGGTACAATTACCTCATCAAGTTCTACTTTCCTCCCACTCACTTCTTTCGAGAGAAACTCCTTCTCTAGAAAGGATCCATTTATTAGCAACGAATGTTTTGCCTTCGGATCTGTGATAGAAGGTGTACCCAACAATTTCCTTTGGGTATTCTATGAAGACGCACTTCTCCGATTTGGGTTTGAGCTTATCAGATGAAACTTTTTCACATAAGCATCGCAGCCCCAAACTTTAAGAAACGACAACTTTGGTTTCTTGCTAAACCACAGCTCATATAGTGTCGCCTCAACGGATTTAGATGGTGCCCTATTTAACGTGAATGCAGCTGTCTCTAATGCATGATCCCAAAATGATATTGGTAAATCGGTAAGAAACATCATAGATTGTACTATATCCAATAAAGTACGGTTATGACGTTCGGACACACCATTATGATGTGGTGTTCGGTGGCATGAATTTGTGAAACTATTCCACATTGTTTTAATTGAAGACCAAACTCAGAACTCAAATATTTGTCTCCGCGATCGATCGTAGAAATCTTATTTTCTTGTCACGATGATTTTTCCACTTCACTCTGAAATTCTTTGAACCTTTCAACTATTTCGCACTTATGTTTCATCAAGTAGATATACCCATATCTGCTCAAATCATCTGTGAAGGTCGAAAATAACGATACCCACCATGAGCCTTAACACTCATTGGATCGCATACATCGGTATGTATTATTTCCAATAAGTCGGTTGCTCGCTCCATTGTTCGGAGAACGGAGTCTTAGTCATCTTGCCCATGAGGCATGGTTCGCAAGCATCAAGTGATTCATAATCAAGTGATTCCAAAATCCCATCAAGATGGAGTTTCTTCATGCGCTTTACACCAATATGACCTAAACGGCAAAGCCACAAATAAGTTGCACTATCATTATTAACTTTGCATCTTTTGGTTTCAATATTATGAATATGTGTATCACTACGATCGAGATCCAATGAACCATTTTCATTGGGTGTAAACCATATAAGGTTTTATTCATGTAAATGTAACAACAGTTTATTCTCTTACTTAAATGAATAACCGTATTGCAATAAACACGATCAAATCATATTCATGCTCAACGAAACACCAAATAACATTTATTTAGGTTCAACACTAATCCCGAAAGTATAGGAGTGTGCGATGATGATCATATCAATCTTGAAACTACTTTCAACACACATCGTCACTTCACCCTTAACTAGTTTCTCATTTATTCGCAACTCCGCTTTGAGTTACTACTCTTAGCAACCGAACCAGTACCAAATACCGAGGGGTTGCTATAAACACTAGTAAAGCACACATAAAACACCAGTATATCAAATATACCTTTTTCACTTTGCCATCCTTCTTATCCACCAAATATTTAGGGCAGTTCCGCTTCAAAGGACCATTTCCTTTGCGTGTAAGCACTTTCGGTTTGAGTGCTTTGGTTCAGCTTTGGGCTTCTTCGTGGAGTGACAACTTGCTTGTCAATCTACTTGAAGTTCCCTTCTTTCCTTTGCCCTTTCTTGAAACTAGTGATCTTGTCAACCATCAACACTTGATGCTCTTTCTTGATTTCTACCTTCACGATTTCAACATCACGAAGAGCCCGGAATCATTTTCGTCATCCCTTGCATACTATAGTTCATCACGAAGTTCTACTAACTTGGTGATGGTGACTAGAGAATTCATCAATCACTATCTTATCTCGGAAGATTAACTCCCACTTGATTCAAGCGATTGAAGTACCTGCATAATCTGAGCACATGCTCACTAGTTGAGCGATTCTCCTCCATCTTTTAGCTATAGAACTTGTTGGAGACTTCATATCTCTCAACTCGGTATTTGCTTGAAATATTAACTTCAATTCTGGAACATCTTATATGGTCCATGATGTTCAAAACATCTTTGAAGTCCCGATTCTAAGCCATAAAGCATGGTGCACAAAACTATCAAGTAGTCATCATATTGAGCTAGCCAAACGCTCATAACGCCCGCTACGCTCCCGCATAGGTCTCACCTAGCGGTGCATTAAGGACATAATTCTTCTGTGCAGCAATGAGGATAAACCACAAATCACGGATCAAATCCGCATCATTGCTACTAACATTTTTCAACACAATTTTCTCTAGGAACATATCAAAATAAACATATGAAAGCAACAACGCAAGCTATTGATCTTACAACATAATTTGCAAAATACTACCAGGACTAAGTTCATGATAAATTTAAGTTCAATTAATCATATTACTTAAGAACTCCCACTTAGATAGACATCTCTAGTCATCTAAGTGATCACGTGATCCAAATCAACTAAACCATAACCGATCATCACGTGAGATGGAGTAGTTTTCAATGGTGAACATCTTATGTTGATCATATCTACTATATGATTCACGCCGACCTTTCGGTCTCCGTGTTCCGAGGCCATATCTGCATATGCTAGGCTCGTCAAGTATAACCCGAGTATTCTGCGTGTGCAAAACTGGCTTGCACCCGTTGTAGATGGACGAGAGCTTATCACACCCGATCATCACGTGGTGTCCAGGCACGACGAACTTTGGCAACGGTGCATACTCGGGAGAACACTTCTTGATAATTTAGTGAGAGATCATCTTATAATGCTACCGTCAATCAAAGCAAGATAAGATGCATAAAGGATAAACATCACATGCAAATCAATATAAGTGATATGATATGGTCATCATCATCTTGTGCTTCGTGATCTTCATCTCCGCAGCACCATCATGATCACCATCGCCACCGGCGCGACACCTTGATCTCCATCGTAGCATCGTTGTCGCCTCGCCAATCTTATGCTTCTACGACTATCGCTACCGCTTAGTGATAAAGTAAAGCATTACGAAGCGATTGCATTGCATACAATAAAGCGACAACCATATGGCTCCAGCCGATTGCCGATAACTTCGTTACAAAACATGATCATCTCATACAATAAAATATAGCATCACGTCTTGACCATATCACAAAACAACATGCCCTGCAAAAACAAGTTAGACGTCCTCTACTTTGTTGTTGCAAATTTTACGTGGCTGCTACGGGCTTAAGCAAGATCCAGTCTCACCTCGCATCAAAACCACAACGATATTTCGTCAAATAGACTCCGTTTTAACCTTCTCAAGGACCGGCGTAGCCACACTCGGTTCAACTAAAGTGAGAGAGACAGACACCCACCAATCACCTTTAAGCAACGAGTGCTCGTGGCGGTGAAACCAGTCTCGCGTAAGCGTCTGGCGTAATGTCGGTCCGGGCCGCTTCATCTCACAATACCGCTGAACCAAAGTATGACATGCTTGGTAGGTAGTATGACTTGTATCGCCCACAACTCACTTGTGTTCTACTCGTGCAAAACATCAAACCATAAAAACCTAGGCTCGATGCCACTGTTGGGGAACGAGTAATTTCAAAAATTTTCCTCGCACACGCAAGATCATGGTGATGCATAGCAACGAGAGGGAGAGTGTTGTCTACGCACCCTCGTGACCCGGCGAAGCGATCACAACGTAGAGGAAGTAGTCGACGTTCTCCTCGCGATCCGACCGATCCGGCGCCGTTACTCGCGCCCCCGAGTTCTTGACACACGACAGCTCGATGACGCCCCTCGTACTCGATCCAGCCGAGTGTCGAGGGAGAGTTCCACAAGACGACGGCGTGGTGACGATCTTGATGTTTCACGGCGCAGGGCTTCGCTTAAGCTTCATGACGGTATGACCGAGGTGGAATATGGTGGAGGGGGCACCGCACACGGCTAAGGAACGATCCGTAGATCAAACTTGTGTATCCTAGGGTGCCCCCTGCCCCAGATATAAAGGAGGGAGGGAGGAGGCCGGCCTAGGAGGAGGCGCGCCATAGGGAGTCCTACTCCCACCGGAGTAGGATTCCCCTTCCTAGTCCAACTAGGATCCTTCCATGTATTAGGAGTAGGAGACTAGGAAGGGGAAGAGAGAAGGAAAGGAAGGAAGGGGGCGCCCCCCTTCCCTAGTCCAATTCGGACTAGAGCAAGGGGAGGGCGCGCCACCTTTTGGCCCCTTCTCTCCTTTTCCCGTATGGCCCAATGAGGCCCAATACGAATTCCGTAACTCTCCCAGACTCCAAAAATACCGAATGACTCGGAACCTTCCGAACTCCGAATATAGTCGTCCAATATATCGATCTTTACGTCTCGACCATTTCGAGACTCCTCGTCATGTCCCCGATCTCATCCGGGACTCCGAACTCCTTCGGTACATCAAAACTCATAAACTCATAATATAAATGTCATCGAAACCTTAAGCGTGCGGACCCTACGGTTCGAGAACAATGTAGACATGACCGAGACACGTCTCGGTCAATAACCAATAGCGGACCTAGATGCCCATATTGGTTCCTACATATTCTACGAAGATCTTTATTGGTCGACCGCATAACAACATACGTTGTTCCCTTTGTCATCGGTATGTTACTTGCCCGAGATTCGATCGTCGGTATCCAATACCTAGTTCAATCTCGTTACCGCAAGTCTCTTTACTCGCTCCGTAATACATCATCTCACAGCTAACTCATTAGTTGTAATGCTTGCAAGGCTTAAGTGATGTGTATTACCGAGAGGGCCCAGAGATACCTCTCCGACAATCGGAGTGACAAAACCTAATCTCAAATACGCCAACCCAACATCTGCCTTTGGAGACACCTGTAGTACTCCTTTATAATCACCCGATTCGCCAGTGACGTTTGGTAGCACCAAAGTGTTCCTCCGTAAACGGAGTTGCATAATCTCATAGTTATAGGAACATGTATATGTCATGGATAAAAGCAAGAGCAACATACTAAAACGATCGTGTGCTAAGCTAATGGAATGGGTCATGTCAATCAGATCATTCAACTAATGATGTGACCTTGTTAATCAAATAACAACTCTTTGTTCATGGTTAGGAAACATAACCATCTTTGATTAACAAGCTAGTCAAGTAGAGGCATACTAGTGACACTCTGTTTGTCTATATATTCACACATGTATTATGTTTCCGGTTAATACAATTCTAGCATGAATAATAAACATTTATCATGATATGAGGAAATATATAATAACTTTATTATTGCCTCTAGGGCATATTTCCTTCACTTAGTCCACCTATCATTGAGCGTGTCCTATTCAGCTTGAAGCCGTTGCTGCAGTGGCGATGAGTTGTCGCTTGAAGCATTCTTGTTCGAGGGGTTCCTCTGGGACGATGAAATCTTCGTCACCGAGGCTCACATCCTCTTCGGAGATAGGTAAGTAATTGCTATCCTCCGAGTCCTCTTGATCAGCGTGCTCAGGGTTGTACTGACCCTCCTCCCTCTTGTCTTGTTTGGATGTGGGCTCGACAGGGTGGTATTCGGCGTTGTCCAGGATTTCATTATCTCGGTGCCAGTAGTGTTGTCCTTTGCCCGACGCGATCGTAAGCGGCGCCACTTGATACGTCTTCAACATATCTATAATTTATGAAGTATTCATGCCATGTTTACAATGATTTTATATGGTTTTGGTATGATTTTCATGGAACTAACCTAGACTGATGCTGTTTTCAGCAGAACTACCATGGTGTTGTTTATTATGCAGAAATGAAAGTTCTCCAAACACCGCGAAACTTTTTGTGGTTTTTTTATGGACTAGAAGACTACCAATGGGACAAAGGAGCACCTGGGGGGTGCCCCGAGGGGAGCACAACCCACCAGGGCGCGCCTGGGGGCCCAGGCGCGCCCCGGTGGGTTGTGCCCACCTCGGTGGCCTCCCGCACCCCCTCTTCGCCCTATAAATTCTCAAATATTCCAAAAACCCTCACGGAGAACCTAGATCGGAAGTTCCACTGCCGCAAGCCTCTGTAGCCACCGAAAACCAATCGGGACCCCTTTCCGGCACCCTGCCGGAGGGGGGAATCATCACCAGTGGCCATCTTCATCATCCCGGCGGCCACCACGATGAGGAGGGAGTAGTCCACCCTCGGGGCTGAGGGTTTGTACCAGTAGCTATGTGTTTAATCTCTCTTGAGCGCGATCTTGAGATGTCACGATCTTGATGTATCATGGGATTTGTTAACATAGATGGATCATATGATGTTTCTCCCCTCTCTACTCTTGTTGTGATGAATGGAGTCTTTACCCTTTGAAGTTTTGTCTTGTCGGGTTGAATGTTCAGATCTGAGAACACATGATATATGTCTTTCATATGAATACCCATGGTGACAATGGGGTATTATTTTGATTCACTTGATATATGTTATCGCACTCAACTTGCAGATTCTCGAGGTGACTTTGGGGTAATCTATGCATAGGGGTTGATGCACATTTTTATTATCTTTTCTCTGATAGAAACTTTGGGGTCTCCTTGTAGTTCTTTGTGTGGATTGAGTATTATGAATCTGAAATTGTTTGACATATCGTATAATTAACTCATGGGTGCTTGCGGTGGCTCTAGGGTATCTAGGTGACATTAGAGTTGGTTGATATGTATCATATGGTGTTATGTTAGTATGAACTCTTGATTAGATCAATTAGAAAGAATAGCTTGCTGTTATTTTAGTATGAACTCTAGGATAGATTGATCGAAAAGAATAGCTTTGAGGTGGTTTCGTACCCTACAAACAATTTCTATATTTTGTTCTCCGCTAATAGGAACTTGAGAGTGATTCTTTATTGCACTTTGAGGGATAATCATATGATCCAACTATGTTAGCATTGTTGAGAGATTGCACTAGTGAAAATATGCACCCTAGGCCTCATTTTCCATCATCGCAATACCGTTTGTGCTCCATTTTACTATTTACTACCTTGCTGTTTTTTTATTGTTCGCACTACAAAAACTCATATCTACTATCCATACTACACTTTTATCACCATCTCTTCACCGAACTAGTGCACCCATACAATTTGCCATCGTATTGGGTGTGTTGGGGATACAAGAGATTTCTTGTATTTGATTGCAGGGTTGTTTGAGAGAGACCATCTTCGTCCTACGCCTCCCACGGATTGATAAAGTTTAGGTCATCCACTTGAGGGAAAATTGCTACTGTCCTACAAAACTCTGCGCTTGGAGGCCCAACACGTGTCTACAAGAATAAAGTTTCCTAGTAGACATCAAGCACTTTTCTGGCGTCGTTGCAGGGGAGGTGAGTGCTTGAAGGTATATCTTTAGATCTTGCAATCAAATCTTTTAGTTTCTTGTTTTATCACTAGTTTGGTTTATAAAAGCAAACTACATAAAATAATGGAATTGAGGTTGAATCATATTATTGATCATCTTTATAATGTCTTTCTTGAAAATGATGGTTCGGAAAATTATGCTCAATTGTTAGAAGAAGAAGTCAATAAAATGTTTGGCACAATTTATTTGAATGATGAGCATGGTTGCAATATTGTTAGTATGAATTCTTTGAATACCCAAAATGCTAATGATGATTGCACTAGCCATGATAATGATGTCTCCTTTAAGAATGTCAATTTTTGCAGAGTGAATTGGGAGTGCAAATTCACATCAAAAAAGGGAAGATAGATTTTGTAAGAAGCATAAATTTTTAGAAACGAAAAAGTTGCAAGAGAGGCTAGATGATTGTGCTGAAAGATTTAATATTTCTCGCCATCCTTGTGAACTTTGCAATGAACGTGGTCATTTAAATCTCCAATGCTATTTGTTTCCTGATCAAATTGTGTCCAAAAATTCTGATAACTTGATTACCCTTGAGCATCATAAAGAGCTTAGTATTCTTTTGGGGTATGAAGAAATGAAACGTATAACTAAGGGTGAGGGAGTCCTGGACTAGGGGGTGTCCGGATGGCCGGACTATCATCATCGGCCGGACTCCAAGACTATGAAGATACAAGATTGAAGACTTCGTCCCGTGTCCGGATGGGACTTTCCTTGGCGTGGAAGGCAAGCTTGGCAATATGGATATGTAGATCTCCTACCATTGTAACCGACTTTGTGTAACCCTAGCCCTCTCCGGTGTCTATATAAACCAGAGGGTTTTAGTCCGTAGGACGACAACCATGATAACAATCATACCATAGGCTAGCTTCTAGGGTTTAGCCTCCTTGATCTCGTGGTAGATCCACTCTTGTACTACCCATATCATCAATATCAATCAAGCAGGAGTAGGGTTTTACCTCCATCGAGAGGGCCCAACACAGGTAAAAACATCGTGTCCCTTGTCTCCTATTACCATCCGCCTAGACGCACGCTCGGGACCCCTACCGAGATCCGCCGGTTTTGACACCGACATTGGTGCTTTCATTGAGAGTTCCTCTGTGCCGTCACGATCAGGAAGGATGCCTCTTCCCGTCTTCAAAGACGGTACCATTGCCAAAGGAGCTTTGGCCGCCGGCCAAACTATCCGGCTAGGTGGTTTTCTTATGACACTGCTCGTCAGCCGCTCGATTTACCTCTCGGGTCATCAAAAGCAATCTTCATGTCAACTCGGAATTTACCGAGCAACTAGATCCAATGGAGCTCTCTTCCGTAAACGAGCTCTTGGATCACTTCGCCGCCCTGGGAGTCGCTACAGACTACAATCAGATTGGGCTTAAAACCGATCTGAGAGAGATTGACTCTCCCCAGGTTACCCATCACGTCGCTGTGGTAGAAGAACAACGCGGCGATTCTCCCCCTGTATTAAAAACCATTTATGCCCGGACTCCTGACCCCTCCATGCCGGATTCCTGCGAAGGGACGGACGTCAATCAAGTACTGAACCTAAAGTCAGGCAGCGGACCAGATTTGTTGGATGACATCCAGCAATCCAAGCTTCCAAATCCGGAAACTCTTCGGCCCTTGAGCCTCAAGTTGGGCAGGGTTCCGGACTTAATTCCACCCGCCCACCCAAACATAAGCGATCTATCTCAAATCCGGCAAAAGCCCGCCGAAACAGTACATCATTACTGGGCCAGATTCCTCCTGGTTATGGACATGATAAAGGACTGCCGTGAGGAAAACGCAATTTCAATTTTTTGCAACAATTGCACGGACAAGGGAGTCTTGAACGCAGTAAGACGTCGCGAAATTACACGTTTCGCCGACCTGGCATCCATAGTACGAAAGTACTGTGCGATGGAGAGTGTCCGGAAAACCGAAACTAGGTTTTGGGACAATCCGGCTCCGAACACAACCCTAGTCCAAAACAAAAGGGTGCATCATGCTCGGGCACCCGGGACAAAAACCAAAAAGCAAAAATCCCATAAAGGGCACGGAACCATACTGGAGGGATGGCTCTGCGGACCCTGTAAAATTCATAGTACAGAGGGCGCCACTCCAACTCATAGCCTTCAAGCTTGTTGGATACTGCGGCAGGTGGCCAAAAGTGGCGAAGAGCTTCTAGCCCCGGAGACCCACCCCAACAGTACCAAGATCTTGTATTATGATCTTTGAGACTTTCGCATCAAATAATATGCGAAAGCGAACAATCCATGACCTCACACCAAGTCTACCAAGTAGCAACAACAAATCCATGGAGCGACACGGCTATCACCTTCAACGCCAGCGACGAACCTAAATTCCGAACAGCCCGAGCACCAGCAGCATTGGTCCTCAGTCCAATAGTGGATGGCTTTCGTCTTACCAAGGTACTCATGGATGGCGGCAGCGGATTAAACCTCATTTATGAGGAAACCCTTCGGAAAATGGAAATAGACTGGAGCCGCATTGAGCGAAGCAGCACAACCTTTAGAGGAATAATCCCTAGCCAGGAAGCACGCTGCACAGGAAAAATTACACTGGATGTGGTGTTTGGCTTGCCGGACAATTACAGGTCTGAGGAGGTTACGTTCCAAGTGGCCCTGTTCAGCAGCGGATATCACGCTTTATTAGGACGAGAGGCATTCGCGATTTTCCAAGCCATACCCCATTACGGGTACATGAAGCTTAAAATGCCCGGGCCCAATGGAACCATCACTCTTGTCAGTGATCCGGACATAGCACTCCGCTACCGAAAACAAGACAGCCGCACTAGCCCTAGAGGCACTATCCAAAGCCCTAGCGGCAGAGGAACTCATTCGCAAGCGCTCTCACGGTGAACCGACGATGTGATACTTGATAAGAGATCCAAGTCCACCTCTTTTAAACCAGTGGACGACATAGTCAAATTCCAGGTCCATCCAACGGACCCCACAAAGACGGCCTCCATTGGGGCACAGTTAAGCCCTGATGTAGACGCCGCACTACGAGAATTCCTTCGGGAAAATTGGGACATCTTTGCCTGGCACCCTTCAGATATGCCAGGAATCCCACGCAGATTGGCAGAACACAACCTAAACATCCTAAAAGGATTCAAGCGAGTCAAACAGGCTCTTCGGCGATTTTCCGAACCCAAAAGACAGGAAATGGGAGAGGAGCTAGCCAAACTATTGGAAGCCGGATTCATCAAAGACATCAAACATCCGGACTGGCTAGCAAACCTGGTAATGGTACCAAAAAAGGACAAATCTTGGCGCCTGTGTGTCGATTTTAAAGACCTTAACAAGGCTTGTCCAAAGGATCCATTCCCCCTTCCCCGCATCAATCAAATCATCGATGCTACCGTAGGACATGATTCATTGTGCTTCCTAGACGCATACTACGGCTACCATCAAATCAAGACGGCAGAGGCAGACCAAGCCGCAACGGCATTCATTACTCCATACGGACCATTCTGCTTCAACACAATGCCCTTCGGACTCAAAAACGCCGGCGCAACATATCAGCGCATGATTCAGACATGTCTGGCTACCCAGATCGGCAAAACAGTGGAGGCATACGTAGACGATGTGGTCGTCAAGACCAAACACGTCGAAACTCTAATAGATGACTTGAGGCTCACATTTGACAACCTCCGAGCATATGACATTAAGCTCAACCCGGAAAAATGCGTTTTCGGCGTACCAGCCGGAAAGCTCCTGGGCTTCATTGTATCCGGTAGAGGAATTGAAGCAAACCCAACCAAGATCCGAGCTCTATCGCAACTGGATATTCCAAAAGACCTCAAACAAATACAAAAATTGACTGGATGCGTGGCGGCTTTAAGCCGCTTCATCTCCCGTTTGGGAGAAAAGGCATTGCCCCTCTATCACCTCCTCAGGCGCACCGAACACTTTGAATGGACGGATGCTGCCACGGCCGGACTCGAAGAAATAAAGGCCATATTGGCAACTAATCCGGTCCTGGCCGCGCCCAATTTGGGCGAACCAATGTTGTTATATATCGGGGCAACACATCAAGTTGTAAGCACGGTGCTCGTCGTCGAACGAGAAACAGAAGGGCATAAATTCCCTCTTCAAAAACCAGTGTACTACGTATCCACTATCTTAACTCAATGCAAGCCCCGGTACCCGCACTATCAAAAGATAGCATATGCGGTGTTCATGGCATCCCGGAAGCTGCGACACTACTTTCAAGAGTGTTCGATAACAGTGGCTTCCGAAGTACCCCTCAATGACATCATAAACAACCGCGACGCAACGGGCAGGATGGCAAAATGGGCCATCGAGCTCTTACCATTCGATATAACCTACAAACCACGGCGAGCTATAAAGTCGCAAGTCTTGGCTGACTTCATCGCTGAATGGACCGAAGCCGAACTCCCTAAAGAGTACGGCGCATACTCCAATTGGACCATGCATTTCAATGGCTCTAAAATGTTGGCCGGCTTGGGGGCTGGCGTCGTTCTGACGTCCCCAACCGGAGACACAGTCCAATACGTACTTCAAATAATGTACACGGACTCCAACAACGCAGCCGAATACGAGGCCCTTCTACATGGTCTCCGGATGGCAATCTCCATGGGCATTCAACGCCTCGAGGTCCGCGGGGATTCAAACCTCGCAATATCACAAGTAAATGGAGACTTTGATGCCAAAGATCCGAAAATGGCAGCCTACCGTAACACTGTCTTAAAAATGTCAGCTCGGCTCGAAGGACTCGAATTCCACCATGTAGCCCGAGATAATAACCAGGCGGCCAACGTGTTGGCGCGCATCGGCGCAAAGCGTGACGCCGTCCCTCCAAATATCTTCCTGGAGCGGCTCTTTAGGCCATCCGTAGTATGGGAAGAGGAGTCCGGAAACAACAATCCGGAACCAACCGCACCGCCCAACACCGAACATTTTGACACAACCGGTGGCTCAGCCAATGACATAACACCTTCAGCCCACGAAATAATGGCAATCATTTCCCCGTGGACGGAACCATTCCTAGCCTACTTAATTAGGCAGGAACTTCCCGAAGACCAAAATGAGGCCCGCTGCATAGTTCGGCGATCTAAAGCCTACAAGGTCCATGAGGGAGAACTTTATAAAAAAAGCACAACCGTAGTCCTTCAAAGGTGCATCTCCGAAGAGGAAGGGCGAAATCTTTTGGCTGAAATTCACGCCGGACTAGGCGGACACCACGCTGCAGCCCGGGCCCTTGTAGGTAAGGCCTTCGTCAGAGATTTTATTGGCGGCGGCCGGCGGATCTGCTCGAGACTTAGTCCAACGATCGTCGGTTGTCGACTCTTCGCTAACGAGCCACATGCCACCCACCGCCCTCAAAACTATACCCATCACCGGCCGTTTATGTGCAGGGGCTTGACATGGTTGGACCCCTTAAAGGGGAACCCACAAGCAAAAATACCTATTGGTCATGGTGGACAAATTCACCAAATGGATAGAGGCCAAGCCGTTAAAGCGGCGAATCCGGACTGTGATAGACTTCATATCCGGGGTAGTACACCGTTACGGCGTCCCCCACAGCATCATCACCGATAATGACACGAACTTCACGGCTGACGAGGTCAAACTCTGGTGCAAAAATATGGGCATCAAGCTCGAGTACGCTTCAGTCTATCACCCTCAAACCAACGGTCAAGTTGAACGAGCAAATGGTCTAACCATGAGCGGCATCAAACCCAGATTAGTGCGGTCCCTTACGGAATCTAACACACACTGGGTAGAGGAGCTCGACTCCGTACTCTGGGGGCTGCGTACCACGCCAAACCGTACTACCGGATTCACACCATTCTTTATGGTATACGGCGCAGAGGCAGTTTTGCCCTGCGATATAATTCATGACTCACCTTGAGTGCACATGTACGAAGAAAGAGAAGCCGAGTTGGATCGGTAGGACAGCTTGGACGCATTGGAGGAGGAGCTCGACGTGGCAAAGGCTCGTTCCGCATTCTATCAGCAGCAGGCTCGAAGATATCAAAGCAGGGAAGTACGGGCTAAAACTTACAATGTTGGCGAACTAGTTCTACGCCTGCTGGACAAGAAAAAGGACAAACTCAAGCCCAAATGGGAAGGTCCCTTTATAATCGACCAAGTCCTGACCGGCGGAGCATGCCGTCTGCGAAACACATCGGACAACCAACTCGAGCCGAACCCATGGAACGCAGCCCGCCTCCAAAGATTCTACGCCTAGCGCCGGACTCAGAGTTCGTCTCCTTTCTTTGTCCACATTTTATACTTCAGTTGCCTTTTGTTTCTCTCTTTTCTCCCCACCTTTTCATAAAGCCTTTGAGGGCTGATCTACGCATTGTTCGCACACACTTGACGTGCTACCCGCACTCATTATACCTGGGGGCTTCTTTAACAGAAGCTTATTTATACGTGCTTTATGCCCAACACATGCGTCTAACTTCCGCATGCACCTTTTATTCACCATTATATGCATCGATATGACTTAAGTTTTGGCCAAGCTGGGTTGCCTGGCTCTTGTGCTTACCCCTCGTTCCCGATTGTTCGGCTAGGAGGTAAAGGAGCACCTCTGCGATTATTCTTGCCGGTCAAATTTGGATGTGTACCTCGGTGGGTGAAGTCGAAAGCTAGCGTTCTTAAGGGAATATTCGGTCGGTGACTTGAAAGACGATTTCTTATTTATTCATTTATCTGCCCCCAGATGCTTTTCTGCTCTTTTTGCAGTCTGGACATGCACTCTAGGGCATGCCTCCCAGGGAAAGGAACCCTTAACGGAACTATTCTCCCTGGAAGATGTTTCTTACTACCCATGTAATATAACATAACTAGTTGGCCACTTGTCTGATAAAGCACTAATGACCCCTACGCCTGGTCTCCATGCATACCACGGTTGTGTCTCAACAACAGAGGTATTCGGACACACTCCGGACTCTAGGGTCCCGAGGTTGAAGCGAAAAGGTCCGCAAAGACAAATGATCTACAATCCGGCTAGAAGGCATTATACATGTAATTTAAAAAAATAAATACATCGTCACATTGACTGATTGTACTCCTCTTCAATCCCATCTAACAGGCTGTCTAATTTACAGTCCCATTGGGAATACTTAGCGGCCAATTCTACTTGGCCATACACTAAGCTCACAGGGATCTCGTTCCCATCGGGCCCCACAGGTCCGACCTCGGCCATGTGGTTTGGATCCGCCTTCTTGTACCGCGTCTTCACCATGGCCCAGGCCTCCCTGGTGCCTTGACGACAGGCCAATATCTTCCATAGACGGAAGCGCTGCCGTGCTCTCTGAAGCTTCTCCGCAAGCCCTCCAAGACCCTCGGTAGGGAGACGGACGGCCACAAGGCCTGGGCGACGCCACTCATCGCCTGCCGAACACGATCGTGCGATTCAAGGCTCTCGGGAAGTTGGTCACCCGTTGAACTGGCATTTCTTCCAGAGGCGACACAGAGCACACCTACAGACATATTTCTGTCAATCGACTTCCACGCCGAACTCTTATTTTCAAAAGAGTTTGCTCAAGCACTTACTATAGATGCCGTGACGAAGCCGCTGATTCTCCTTCACGGAGCCAGACAGCTGGGCCCGAACACCCTTTAGCTCTTCTCCAAGCTGGGTGTGGGCATCTTGGAGTTTGTTCCTCTCCTGCTGCACCTTCATAAGCACCCTCTCGCCGGCCTTCAGCTGGCGTAGTAGCTGTTGCTTGTCCGGATCCAGTCCGGCAACATCTGCAATACTATTGTCAGACTTATACGCACGCCGCACACCGCTTATCTTTTTTGAAATACGCGTTACCGGAGGGGGTCTCTGCGTCTCCTCCTGCGGCGGCTAGTGCGGCCTCAAGTTGGGCCTTGCACTCTTGTAGCTCCTGGGACAATTGGATATTCTTCTCCGCAAGATCCTGCATATCAAATGATCCTTCAATCAGTTATTTTAACTGCTTTAAGTCTCGGGGGCTACTGGCATATACAACTATTAAAATCTCTTACCGTATGTCTTTCACATCTTGCCCGTGGCTCTGGTTAAACCATCTTGGCGGCACGAGTGCGCATCTCCAGCGTTAAAGGCATTCAACGCCTCGAGGAGAAACACACGCCACGAAGAACTGTCGTGGCGCTGTGATTCATGGCGCTCTCCACCTCGAGACACTGGTGGCGGATAGCTGTGTCGGCATCCTCGCTTGGAGGAGCATCCGGCTCGCACCTTGCGCCGCCTCCTCCCGGACCGGTGTTGGGGCTGGTGGCGGAGGCTTGGTTGGCAACCTCTCCGGGCACAGTCCGGCGAGCGCTCTTTCTCCTAGAAGAGTCAGGAGCATTAACATACTTCATAGGGGTCTTTTCCTTAAAAACGATGGCGTGACATACCTTTGCGGCGACGTTTCAATCCGCACCGCACCCCTCTTTCGCCTGCTGGGCCGAACTGACCTTGGTTGGTCAGCCACTGCAGGATCAGCTTCCCACGCTGAAGGCACCTCCTGCGAGACACCGTTGGTATACGGTGGTCAGAAATAAGCACGGACGAAAAAATGGTGTCAGGGCTCTGGTCATAGTTACCTGGAAAGCCGGAGATAAACCGGGGTAGTCAGCCATAATGGCGACTAGAGCATTGTCCATGCTCAGTTGATGGAACATCCCGTCGATCAGCTCCACCTTTATGTCCAGATCCTTCTCGGAGGCCGGATCAAGGGATCTTCCTGGATCCTCAGGTTGTGGAGCCGGACTGTGTATGCCCTCCACATCCCGACGCAGATCCTGCGTCGAAATCATAAAGTAAGACACTTAACTTTGAAAGCACGGACCAGATAGATGAATGTTCGCTTACCCAGCTCCGAGGGTTATTCATGGAGAATCCGTTCAATGGACTCGTTTGGAGGAAGTCCTCCTTCTCCCCCTTGTACGAGCCGG
Organism: Aegilops speltoides; assembly: GCA_021437245.1. Lineage (NCBI taxonomy): Eukaryota > Viridiplantae > Streptophyta > Magnoliopsida > Poales > Poaceae > Aegilops > Aegilops speltoides. The sequence continues at coordinate 323,958,442 of CM038141.1, forward strand.
ACAAGATCTTCACCAGATCCGCGGCCGATCCCGGCCCCTTGCGGCCATGACGAGTGGCGTCATTCTCCCCGTTGAAACTCCCACATGGGGTGGCCCCTATATTGAAGCGGCTGCACCCCTCGCATAATGCACGTGGCCATGACTCCAATCATGGTCAATCCAGAATGAGCTAGCAACCTTATCCGGCCCATCAGATAATGGACGCTCCTGTCATCCTCTGTTGAGGGCTCATGGGCGCCAACTCAGCGTTTCTTTAGAGGCGTTGCTGAACTCCGGAGGCCGATCCGAACTGGGTCGGCGGTGGGCGTCTTCCACGTAAAACCATTACGAAGGCGGTCTTGGACACCTTCTTGAGGTTACGGATAGATACCGGTCCGGCGATGCGCCATATTTCGGCTCCGCCCACTTGATATATCGACCCCTCGTGAGAGCGGGGTACGAGGCAAAACAATCTCTTCCACAGCACAAAGTGGGGCTCGATGCCCAAAAACAGCTCACAAAGAGCTACGAAACGCGCGATGTGCAGAATGGAGGCGGGCGTGAGGTGATGAAGCTGGAGTCCATAGAACTCCAGAAGCCCCCGGAGGAACGGATGTATGGGAAATCTGAGCCCCCTTATTAGATAAGGGACGAAGCACACCCGCTCTCCTTTGGAGGGACTGGGGGTGGTCTCCGCCTGCTTTCCACCTTTGTAGGTGGCCATCCCGGCTCGAACCAGGACCATAAAGGTCGGAGGGAGGTATCCCTCCGCTTGGAGCGTCACCAGCTCGCTGTGCGGGAATGAACATCTCCCCCAATCTCCTGGCCGAGGGCTGGGGGTGCGAGAGGAGGAGCCGCGTTGACGGTCCATGATGGAGTGGAATTTTGTCAGAAGCGCTCCGATGAGTACTCGAGGGAGGAGGATGGTGTGATTTGGATCTGGATTCTTGCCTCTCTTATAGGCAGCTTATTCGCGAGGCTAGGGGGTAAAATGTAAAAATACCCTGGCCTTTTGCATTCGTACGACACGTGGAAGAGGGCCATTATTGGGCATGGAAGCCAAGGAGCGCAACATTTATAAGGAAGCCGGACACTATGCGGCAAGCACATGGAATTTGGAGGAGAACCCGCCTTGCAACGCCGAAGACAACATACGTGCCGGACTCATCATCATTGAAGCCTGGTTCGGGGGCTACTGAGGGAGTCCTGGACTAGGGGGTGTCCGGATGGCTGGACTATCATCATTGGCCGGACTCCAAGACTATGAAGATACAAGATTGAAGACTTCGTCCCGTGTCCGGATGGGACTTTCCTTGGCGTGGAAGGCAAGCTTGGCAATACGGATATGTAGATCTCCTTCTCTGTAACCGACTCTGTGTAACCCTAGCCCCATCTGAGGGAGTCCTGGATTAGAGGGTATCCGGACAGCCGGACTGTGTACAACGTCCAGACTATTAGCGGCGGGTAAGGCATTCTTCATGCAAAGCAAGCACGTGAAAGTGAATTACTTGTTACTTACCCGAATCCGGAGCTCTCCAGGAGCATTCGTAGATCTGCCCCGTAGTGTGTCCGATGCTACCGCGTTCTATCGAGCCGAGGAAGGGAGCTCGACGGAAAAGGTGTTCTGATCTCAATATGCTGAGGCCGGACATCCGGTGCCCCTGAGCGACCAAATTGAAGCAGTGGTCGAGCTCCTAAGGTGGCGAGCAGGCCATGAAGGGCCTCATAGTTGGTTGTGGCCTAAAGAAGCCATGCACAGGAGCTACTTCGGTGGTGCGGCGGCTGGTGGATGCTGTCCATGGATTGAAGTCATCAAGCGTTTAAATGCGCGCCGAAGGTGCCCGTCGAGCCCTTGCCCGCTAAAAGTGCACTGGGGCAAGATGGGCCTTGAAGCTTGTGACGAAGCGCCACCGCCGGGCAAGGAGTATCGCACGCTGAGATGTACTATAAGGGTGTCCTGAGGGGTGCCCGCCTTATAGCGGGTGAATGCTCCAAAGATGTAATTTTTTAGTAGACTCGCATTTGTTATCCTGTACGCTGAAAACTTTGTTCATATGCGCTAAGCAACGCTTGTTAATTTAAAATATTACCTTCTGTGCGGCCGTTTATCAAATTTTAGAGATGGCAAGCGTTGGCTTCAGCCCCCATGCCACGAGTGCTGGGGTGTTCGGGATAAACTTGAGCACTCTTGTTCCCATTTTTGGGTCCTTCGAGGGAGGCGCTCAACACAATGAACGAGGCAACCGGACTTATAATGCTTGAACACTCCCACTTAGCCATAGAATTTTATAATTTTAAATTTCGGCGAAGCCCGTAGTGTTCGGAAGACCGAATTCAGGGCACTATCCACGCCTGGGCCGGACAAAGCCGACTCCTCGCTCTAAGCGGCATAAGTCTTTAGGGACTCGAAAAACCTCTCGAACAGCGACCGGCTCTCGCCCTATCATGATGGTCAGTTTTAGCTTTCTCCACTGAGGTGCTCAACCCAGCTCAACCGGGGCACAATCGCAGTTGTTCTCCCAGCGCTACCTTAGCCGATATAACGGAACGTAAGGTACCAAAACATGGGAGCCGGGCAAACCCAACTATTGACCCAAGACTTGATTCGGAGCCGATGCATATAATGCTATAAGTTCGGGGTGCCGCACTTGTTAAAGTGTTCGGACTTATCACACCATATTTTGGGGGTACTTAAGCCCCTGGTGTATTTGGCCGTACCAAAGCGTACGGATGCAACATGTCATAAGTGAACATATATAGATAGAAAAAGCAATGCAATAATAGGCAAAAAGCGATGCATTACTTATTCAAAAGATACTGCAATGAAAGCAGAACGATACAAATAGTGCGATAAGCAAGGGATGGGACTATTTAACATGTCCACCTCCAGGGGTAGGCTGCGGGATGGTATGTAAAAGCAGTATACTGCTCGTAATAGAGACCACTGGACACTCGGCGAGCTTTTCCGCTTCCTGGCTATTGCATCGTGAGTTCGCAAGTCTACTACGGACGGGCCTTCAAAACGGAGTCCTGCGAATAAGAGAAAAAAAGGAATGACACAATTGGGAGCCCCACAGTGCGGTTGAGCGCTCTCCGGGCATGCCGTGGTCGTGCCCTACCCCTATGCCCATTGTATCTCCAGTATGAAGTTATGTACGCGTGGTACTGGTCTCGCAATTTCGCGAGGGCTGGGGTTGGGGCGCATTACTCGCATGCTCGGGCGTGCGAGTGGTCTTGTTGTAGGTTACTCGGGCGCGCTTGATGGTGTCGGCCGCTAACAACGGACTCGAGAATTGCCTTAAGAGGCTGCTTTGTACTTCCGTCGCGAGTCGCCAGTATGCTCCTCCGTTCGAGAGGCGTTCGGTGTTCCGTTGACCGTAATGACTCCTCGAGGGCCTGCATCTTGAGCTTGAGGTATGCGTGGTGCGGCACCGCATTGAACTTTACCGTGCGGTTCGTCCGAAAGATGCATGATAGCCGCTGCGGCACGGGACTATGTCAAGATTAACTCCTCGCTTGGAAGTTATCCGGGATCCAAGACCACTTCAAGTGTAATCGAGCTGTCTGATTGGCCTCTACACCCGATATGACGCCTTTGAAGGTTGTCTTTGTGGGTTTAATCCTTGAGGGTCTATGCCCATCTTGTGCCTTCAGTATCTGATAAAGCGAGTTCAGTTGCTGCCGCCGTCCATCGGGACTCTAGTGAGTGAAATCCATCGACGATTGGGTCTAGAACCAATGCGGCGAATCCGCCATGGGGATGCTAGTGGGGTGGTCCTTGATCAAAAGTGATTGGGTAGGAGGACCATGGATTGAACTTTAGGGCGATCGGCTCCATCGCATATCGTCCTCGAGTGCACGCTTCCGCTCCCTTTTGGGTATGTGGGTTGCGTATATCATGTTCACCGTCCGCACTTGTGGGGGGAAACCCTTCTGTCCTCTATTGTTTGGCAGACGGGTCTCCTCCTCATCATCGCTATGCAGCCCCTTGTCATTGTTTTCGGTAGTTAACTTGCCTGCTTGCTTGAACACCCAACAATCCCTGTTGGTGTGATTGGCTGGCTTTTCGGGGGTGCCGTGTATTTGGCACGAGCAATCGAGTATTCGGTCCAAATTGGATGGGCCCGGAGTATTTCTTTTGAATCGCTTTTTCCGCTGACCAGGTTTAGAGCCTCTGAATCCAGCATTGACTCTCGTATCCTCAGTATTGTCGGCATTAATGCGGCACTTGTGCTTGTTGCAACGCGACCTGCCCTTGGTGTCCTTGGTATCCGAATTACCAGGGCTCTTGGTCATGTTGTTACTACCAGCTAGCCAGCTATCCTCTCCCGCACAGAAGCGGGTCATGAGTGATGTGAGGGCTGCTGAGGGAGTCCTGGACTAGGGGGTGTCCGGACAGCCGGACTATCATCGTCAGCTAGACTCCAAGACTATGAAGATACAAGATTGAAGACTTCGTCCCGTGTCTGGATGGGACTTTCCTTGGCGTGGAAGGCAAGCTTGGCAATATGGATATGTAGATCTCCTACCATTGTAACCGACTCTGCGTAACCCTAGCCCTCCCCGGTGTCTATATAAACCGGAGGGTTTTAGTCCGTAGGACAACATAACCATTACAACAATCATACCATAGGCTAGCTTCTAGGGTTTAGCCTCCTTGATCTCGTGGTAGATCCACTCTTGTACTACCCATATCATCAATATCAATCAAGTAGGAGTAGGGTTTTACCTCCATCGAGAGGGCCCGAACCTGGTTAAAAACATCGTGTCCCTTGTCTCCTGTTACCATCCGCCTAGATGCACAGTTCGGGACCCCCTACCCGAGATCTGCCAGTTTTGACACTGACAACGGGTATTCCAAAATTTAATCTCAATAGATTTCTTGATTTTGATCTAGAGGAAATTTATATGTTTTGTGCAGAAAATTGCATTGAGAATCCTTATATTGCAACAATCTAAAGACGAGAAAACAAATAGAATATGAAGAGAGTATTAATGAAAGGGAAAATATTTCCCAATACCATGCTAGTGTTTTTTATGATGAATCAGGTAACGAGGAGGAGCTTCCTATCCAATCAATCTCTTCGACGAGAAGCTCAAAAAAATTGATTAAACCCACACGTGAGGTGGTGAAGAAAGAAAAAGAAAAGAAGAAAAAGTAGAGGTAAAATGGTGTAACGCCCCGGATACAACTTTCCATATTCGTAACTCCAACTCTTGCCTTTTCCGGAGATGCGATATGATATTTTCTCCGTGGTTGGGTTGTTGTCTTTTGTTTTGCAGTTTGTTCATGTCATCCATTTCATCTCATGGCATCATTCGCATTGCATCGGCATCGTTTTCTTAAAACTTGCATTTGCTCGTAGTTCCCGCTTCTTCCGTGTCTCGGTTGACCTTCTCTCAGATCAACCGGACCGCTCTCTTCTCTCTCTTTTCTGAGCTCATCAAATCCCTTGCCTTCGTTGACCGTTCCGAGACCAACCGGGTTTTTTCGAGTCCCTCTTGTCTGGCCACTTAATCTTTCTCCACAGTGCATAGACCCCTCTCGTGCGTGTCCGAAAATTGTCCCGAACCTGACCCGCTCTGTCGTTACCGATGGGTCCGGATCATCCCCAAACATCTATAAAACATCTCCGTTTTAGTATTTGGGCTACCTAACCTATTTATTCTCGACCGCCCGATTTCGATCGGACGGACCGGATTAAGCCTGCCCTAATCCCCTTACTATATAAATAGACGCCTAACCCTAGATCCTAGGGGCTTGTCCCCAACAAGTCTCCATCTTCCTCGGGATCCATCCCGATCCAAAAATCCAGCCAACCCAAATCCACCCCCTCCTCGATCCACCTCCCTACCCGAGCTCCTCACCGCGCCACCGAAGCCCGAGCCACCACCTCGTCGTCCTTCGTCCTTGCAACGCCCGTGTTCGAGCAAGAGGAGCTCGCTGCTCAAGCTCGAGCACGCACCCAGGACCCATGGCGCCCCTCCCGTGCGCGCCTCCTCCTCCCGCTGCTCCCTGCGTCCCTTTTCGCGCTGTGCAACGCCCGAGGAGAGCCGAGCTCCTCCTGATCCAGAGCTCCGCCGTCTTCCTCGCGACCCTCGCCGCCTCGTCTCACCGCCAACGATCACCAGCTCCTCCAGGTCACGCCACCGGGCCTCCCTCGCACCCTCTCTTCCTTTCCCTCTCTCTGTCTCACCTCTCTCTGTCTCTCTTCGTCAGGGACAGGAACGAGGCGAGCCCGCGCGTCCCCCGTCGTGGATCCAGGGCCTTGATCCGTTCCCAGCCTCACCTTGGCTAGCCGGAGTCCCAACCTCGCCGGTGCCCCGCTCCTGTACACGCAAGCAGGATGACCTGCATCGTGCTCTGCCTGCGTTGACCACGCCCCTGACCACCTCGTTCGATCCAGCCCTTCCAGCCTTCTACTCCACCGACCGGCCCAAGGCCTAGGGTGAGCAGCCCCTGGCCTTTCCTCTATTGGGCTAGTCAGATTCGGCCCTATCCATGTTTTTTCCCGCGGAACGATTTAGCTATTATTCCAGGATCTGCAGTTTTACAGAAAAACCCCTAAGCATCATGCATAGAATAACTCATGAACCGTGCATCGGATTAAAATGATTTAGACATGTAAAATGCTTAGAATTTTGTGTAGATTAATAATATGCCACTTTCATCCATGTTTAAAATATTTAAAATGCTGTTTGTTTAAATTTTCTCAAATGCCATGTTAAAATAATTTATTTCATAACTAAATAACCGTAGCTCGGTTTTAAATAAACTTTATATGTAAATGGGGTGGAAAAGTGCCTAGTTTAACATGGTCCACTTTATTTTCCTGTTTAACAACTTTAAAATATGTTTTAGGGCAGAATAGTAGCAAATTCATAAATTGCATATGAGGATTTTCCGGAAATGTTGTTTGTTGTTCCGGCCTCATTTAAACTTGCCTAAATAGTTAGTTTACTTTTGTTACACCCCTTGCCATGTTTAACAACATTTAACATTGTTGTGTACCTAAACGAGAGCGAACTAAATAACTCGGATGTGGTGTTTCGTCAATATGCAACTCGTTGCATATTGAGCTCCACTTAACTTGTAGTATTGTTTGTTGCACTTTGCCATGCCATGCCTCATTAAACCGGACATGAATCATACTTGATTGTGCATCATGCCATGTTTATGTGATGTTTGTTTACCATGTTGTTTGCTTCTTTCCGGTGTTGCTTCTTAGTTCCGGTAACATTGCGATTGTGAGGATTCGTTCGACTACTCCCGTTCGTCTTCTACATGGACTCGTTCTTCTTACTGCGGGATTTCAGGCAAGATGACTGTCACCTTGGATCTCATTACTATCATTGCTATGCTAGTTGCTTCGTTCTATCGCTATGCTGCGCTACCTATCATTTGCTCTTCAAGCCTCCCAAATTGCCATCTCAGCCTCTAACCTTTTCACCCTTCCTAGCAAACCGTTGCTTGGCTATGTTACCGCTTTTGCTCAGCCCCTCTTATAGCGTTGTTAGTTGCAGGTGAAGTTGAAGATTGCTCCATGATGGACAAGATTATGTTGGGATACCACAATATATCTTATTTAATTAATGCATCTATATACTTGGTAAAGGGTGGAAGACTCGGCCTTATGCCTGGTGTTTTGTTCCACTCTTGCCGCCCTAGTTTCCGTCATACCGGTGTTATGTTCCCGGATTTTGCGTTCCTTACGCGGTTGGGTGATTTATGGGACCCCTTGACGGTTAAGCGCTTGAATAAAACTCCTCCAAAGAAGGCCCAGCCTTGGTTTTACCATTGCCTCACCACCACCTATACCCTTCCCTTGGGTCGACCAACCCGAGGGTCATCTTTATTTTAGCCCCGGGGCGGTGCTTGTCTAAGTCTGGTCGAACCGAAATAGATCTGCGGGGCCCACTCGGGAAACTTCGAGGTCTGGTTTTACTCGTAGGATGTCTCATCCGGTGTTGCCCTAAGAACGAGATATGTGCAGCTCCTATCGGGATTGTCGGCACATCGGGCGGCTTTGCTGGTCTTGTTTTACCATTGTCGAAATGTCTTGTAAACCGGGATTCCGAGGCTGATCGGGTCTTCCTGGGAGAAGGAATATCCTTCGTTGATCGCGAGAGCTTATCATGGGCTAAGTTGGGACACCCCTACAGGGTATAAACTTTCGCGAGCCGTGCCCACGATTATGTGGCAGATGGGAATTTGTTAATGTTCGGTTGTAGATAACTTGACAACATATCTGAATTAAAACACATCAACAGCGTGCGTAGCCGTGATGGTCTCTTTTCGGCGGAGTCCGGGAAGTGAACACGGTTTTGGGTTATGTTTGACGTAAGTAGGAGTTCAGGATCACCTCTTGATCATTGCTAGCTTCACGACCATTCCGTTTGCTCTCTTCTCGCTCTTATTTGCGTATGTTAGCCACCATATCATGCTTAGTCGCTGCTGCAACCTCACCACTTCACCCCTTCCTTTTCCATTAAACTTTGCTAGTCTTGATACCCATGGTTATGGGATTGCTGAGTCCTCGTGGCTCACAGATTACTACAACAACAGTTGTAGGTACAGTTTTCGCGATGATCATGGCCGAGAGCGATGTTTGCTTGTTTTGGAGTTCTTCTTACGCTTCTTCTTGATCGGGGATAGGTTCGGTCGGCACTGGGCTAGCGAGGTGGATGTTGTTTGAGTTTTTGTTTGTGTTTCATCCGTAGACGGATGGTGCTCTTATGTAAGATGATGTTGTATTCGTGTGGCATTGTATGCCTCTTGTATGTATCCCCATCTATTATGTAATGTTGATGTAATGATATCCACCTTGCAAAGGCGTCTCCAATATGCGCTTCTATCCTTAGTGGGACCTTCGAGTTCCTTTAGGATAGGATCGCATATTGGGCGTGACAAGTTGGTATCAGAGCCTCGACCGACCATAGGAGCCCCCTTGATTGTTAGCCGTTGTTGAGTCTAGAAAAAACTATTTTGAGTCTTAGGATTATATATATCGGAGAGTAGGATTCTTTTTAGGGACATTTACATCTATGCCCCTAATTTGTGCCCACTCTCAGATTTACCGCTAATTTCAAAGCCTGCTCAAATTTGCCCCTCCGCCGTTAGGTCCACTTACAGAAATGCCCTTATGTGCCGTTACCGTCCGGTCAAAGCAGGTCAAAGGGCATTGACCGTCCTGAAAAAATAGCAAAAAAGTTCTAAAAAATCTGAAAATTTGTGATATCGAAGATACTCAGGTTCGCAAGGTGCGTGCAAATTTTCGTGCTGTTTGGGCATTCCAGGAGCTCATGTCAAAGGAAAAACAATAAATATGTAAGCCCGTGAACAGTAAATTCAAAAAAATAGCAAGAAAATTCAAAAAAATATGAATTTTTTTGGCATCCAAGAGGCTATGGTCTACAAGCTGCGTGCAAATTTGTGTTGTATTTGGACATTGGAGGGGCTTGTGGAGAAAAAAACAAAATTTGGCTCGGGAAAAAACTTGGGAAAAAATGACTATTTTGTTTTTTCTTGCTAGAGCTCCTCGCATGTCATTTGATCACAAAAACTTGCAAACACCTTGTGCACCCAAGCCTCTTTGATGCCAAATTTTTTCATAATTTTTTGAATTTTCTTGCTATTTTATTTCAAATTTACTATTCACAAGTGTGCATATTAACTGTTTTTCCTCGCCACGAGCTCCTGGAATGTCCAAATAGCATGAAAATTTGCACGCACCTTGCACACATGAGTATCTTTAAACTCACAAAATTTTAGATTTTTTTAAATTTTTTTGCTATTTTTTTCAGGACGGTCAAAGTTGTTTGACCGGACGATAACGGCGCAGAAGGGCATTTCTGTAAGGGCACCTAACGGCGGAGGGGCAAATTTGAGCAGGCTTTCAAATTAGGGGTATATCTGATTAGGTGGTTTGAGTTAGGGACATAAATGCAAATGGCCCTTCTTTTTACTCCTCAGTCCCTTCGTCGCTCTGGTGAGGCCTCCTGACATAGATGTTTTGTCTTTCCTCTCCTCAAATTTCACTAATTTTTTTTGGGATAATTAGATTTATGCCCCTAGTTGTGTCCCACTTGTCTATTTTACCCCTAATTCCCAAAAGTCACCAGTTCTGTCCAGGTCACTTTGCTCCTCTTATGCTTTTGCCCTTTGACCGTGTGACCGTTAGTTTGAAAACTTCATAACTAATTCATACTAAATCAGAAAAATGCAAATAAGATACCAAAATGTTCAAAAAAACATCACCTATATGTGAGTGTCATTTGCATTCACGAAAAAAGTGTTGGAAAGTGCCCATCCGAGTTTTAGCTCTTATGCTACCACCATGAATAGTAAAATCTAAAAAGCTCAAAAAAATTCAGAAAAAATTTGGTGGCAAAGAATAACAAATGTTTTAAGTGCCTACCAAGTTTCATCAGGGAATAACATTCGTGGGTCCCGTGGCAAAAAAATAATCAGCACTCCAAAATAGATTATTTTTTTACCACGACTTCCACGAATGTCGTTCCCTAATGAAACTTGGCAAGCACTTAGAACATTTGTCGTTCTTTGCCACCATATTTTTTTAATTTTTTTGATTATTTTAGAGTTTACTATTCATGGTGGTACCAAAAGAGCTAAAACTCGGATGTGCACTTTCCAACACTTTTTTCATAAATGCAAATGACACTCACATATAGGTGATGTTTTTCTGAACATTTTGGTATCTTATTTGCATTTTTCTGATTTAGTATGAATTACTTATGAAGTTTTCAAACTGACAGTCAAATGGTCAAAGGGCAAAAGCATAAGAGGAGCAAAGTGACTTGGACAGAACCGGTGACTTTTGGGAATTAGGGGTAAAACAGACGAGTGGGACACAACTAGGGGCATAATTCTAATTATCCCATTTTTTTAGGATCACGCGGGTATCTTGGAATTGTTCCGATAGTCTTGTGACAAGAACATTGTTCTTGGTGCCTCCTCACATTTAGGGGTTGTGGCCGTGTCCCGGGAGTTGAGCTCCGAGGTGTTGTCATCACAATTTTATCGTTGCGGTTCTGGAATACCTGAGTTTTGCCGACATCGAAAATCTCTTTTATGCAGTTGTTGGTGAGATAACCTCGGCGCTTTTGATCTTCGGGAGTTCGGGAGTATTGCCATAGCTCGTATAATGGATGCTTTTGAAGGTTGAGGTACACGATTTCGAAGTTTTCTTGGTTATGTGTTGACGGATGGATACAGCTGGATGTAGGGATTGTTAGTTTGGGTGAGATATATTGCTTCCCCTGTATCCCCAACACCAGATTGCATAACCAGAAAGTTTTGGGAGTTTTATAGGTGGGAATTCAAGTAGCTCCTAGAATATCTTTCCGACAGATGCATGATATGGGATTGGGTAAATCTCTATCATATGTATTTGTTCCGGCTTATTCTGCAAGCCAAATCCTTTGTTTTGTTTAATTTGTGGTATTCGAGTTGCTTCGATGTCAAGTGTTGAATCCATACCTTCCCTAAATGGTGTTCTCATATTTCTATGGGAGTGCTAATCCTTCTTGATCATTGAGGTTGTCATGTTAATTCTTTTCCAACCGGCGTGCTTCTCTTCTAGTGGATCCGATCATCTCAACATCCGCAAGATCAATTCTAAGTTTTCTCAACGGTATCCATTTCATCCGTCGCCAAGTTGCCTTTGTTTTCCCGCCCTCCCACCCCTTTTATTCAAGGTCTCAGATATCTTAATCAAGTATCCATCTTATGGATGTGAAGTTTCTCCATTCTTTTCCCGTCAATGTTCTTATCCAGTGATTCTCAGGAAGATACTAACGGAGCTTTGAGTTCATCATTCTTCGTTATTTTCCTTCAAGTTGGCGCTATATCTCTTTTCAATCCCTCGAGAAGAATAAGTAGTATGCCAAATCCGTTGCTTGTCATCAATTTAAATTGGTGAAGGATACGCATAACGTAATTCTTATTTTTGTTTCATCCAAGTGATCTAGTTTCGTCTTTCCGGAGTTGTTCATCATGTCACATTTCCCGGTTCGAGATGTTTCATCTTTTTATTTTCCGGAGTTCCAAGTTTTCCGTTATCTCATCATGAAGCTCCACCTAAATTATTGCAAGGCTTCACCTTGTGTTTTCAACTTCTCTTTCTTTCTATCATCCTTTTATTACTGGAGTTCTTCATGGAGGATCTACATGGTGGTTCATCAAGGATTCTTTTCATTCTTTAATTGTTCTTTAAGATTTCTCTTCAAGTTATAACCCGCCAAGCTATACTCTAAAATAAACATGGTGCTCAACCCATGTTTTGTTTTGAGGAGTTCAAGTATTCTTATTCTTGTATTTCTAAGTGCAATTCTTTCTACCTTATCTTTTGAGATGGTGATATGTCATTCTTGATAATTTCCATTCATGTTTCGTGATTCACATGTTGTCAAGAATGAGGTATTTTAAATCCATCAATCTCTTCGTTGGAGTTATCTTGGTAAAGATTTCACCTAAAGCCTTCCCTAAGGAATGTTGCTATTATGGTGTTTATCAATGATCCAAGTTATCTCTCTATCATCTTGGTGGAAGAAGTTTTTCATCTCTTCGGTTCTCTCAATCAAATCAATGGTTTCCATTAGTGGCCGGTTGTCACCTCATAGTCTTGAGATGTTTCCCATAAGCCCACAACAAGCTTGTGCTTCTCGTTGTTGATTTTCCAACAACTTTGTTCGATTCTTCTTTGCAAGGATGCTTTCCAAGTTCACTTGTGGCAAAAGTTGTCATTTTCTTCTCCGTCCCTTTATCCCAATGATCTAACTTCTATTCTTTCGTTACGGAGGCATTGTGATGTTGTGCTCTTCACCCATCACCTCGTTTGGTGAGGATCGTCTTCTTTTCTGGCTTATCCATTTAACCGGAGTGTTGTATCATCTCTTCAATATCTTTTCATCTCATCAAGTTTTCTTCTCTTTTCTACCGGAGTGCTATCCAAATTCTGTCATTCTTGTTCCTTGGCTATCTCATTATACCGAGGTGGTCATATTCTTTTCGTTCGTGAAGCTCTTATTTCCATGTCTTTCAACCTTCAAGTCCTCGTAATACTCCTTGTTCCTCTTTTCTAACGGATTGTTTGCAATCTCGTTCATCTCTGTTGTACTCTTTCTTTTAGATTGCTGAACCTCTCATGGTTCGTGGTTTCACTCGTTCGTCAAAGAAGCAACTTTGTTTTACCTCTCCTCTTCCTTTTTCCTCCGGTGCCATCCTAGATCTCGGGACGAGATCCTCTCGTAGTGGTGGAGTGTTGTAACGCCCCAGATACAACTTTCCATATTCGTAACTCAAACTCTTGCCTTTTCCAGAGATGCGATATGATATTTTCTCCGTGGTTGGGTTTTTGTCTTTTGTTTTGCAGTTTGTTCATGTCATGCATTTCATCTCATGGCAACATTCGCATTGCATCGGCATTGTTTTCATAAAACTTGCATTCGCTCGTAGTTGCCGCTTCTTCCGTGTCTCGTTTGACCTTCACTCAGATCAACTGGACCGCTCTCTTCTCTCTCTTTTCTGAGCTCATCAAATCCCTTGCCTTCGTTGACCGTTCCGAGACCAACCGGGTTTTTTCGAGTCCCTCTTGTCTGGCCACTTAATCTTTCTCCACAGTGCATAGACCCCTCTCGCGCGTGTCCAAAAATTGTCCCGAACTTGACCCGCTCTGTCGTTACCGATGGGTCCGGATCATCCCCAAACATCTATAAAACATCTCCGTTTTATTATTTGGGCTACCTAACCTATTTATTCTCGACTGCCCGATTTCGATCGGACGGACCGGATTAAGCCTGCCCTAATCCCCTTACTATATAAATAGACGCCTAACCCTAGATCCTAGGGGCTTGTCCCCAACAAGTCTCCATCTTCCTCGGGATCCATCCCGATCCAAAATCCAGCCAACCCAAATCCACCCCTCCTCGATCCACCTCCTGCCCGAGCTCCTCACGCGCCACCGGCTGAGCCACCACCTCGTCGTCCTTCGTCCTTGCAACGCCCGTGTTCGAGCAAGAGGAGCTCGCTGCTCAAGCTCGAGCACGCACCCAGGACCCATGGCGCCCCTCCCGTGCGCGCCTCCTCCTCCCGCTGCTCCCTGCGTCCCTTTTCGCGCTGTGCAACGCTCGAGGAGAGCCGAGCTCCTCCCGATCCAGAGCTCCGCCGTCTTCCTCGCGACCCTCGCCGCCTCGTCTCACCGCCGACGATCACCAGCACCTCCAGGTCATGCCATCGGGCCTCCCTCGCGCCCTCTCTTCCTTTCCCTCTCCCTGTCTCACCTCTCTCTGTCTCTCTTTGTCAGGGACAAGAACGAGGCGAGCCCGCGCGTCCTCCGTCGTGGATCCAGGGCCTTGATCCGTTCCCGGCCTCACCTCGGCTAGCCGGAGTCCCAACCTCGCCGGTGCCCGCTCAGACATGCAGCAAGGCAGAATGACTGCATCGTGCTCTGCCTGCGTTGACCACGCCCCTGACCTCCTCGTTCGATCCAGCCCTTCCAGCCTTCTACTCCACCGACCGGTCCAAGGCCCAGGGTGAGCAGCCCCCTGGCCTTTCCTCTATTGGGCTAGTCAGATTCGGCCCTATCCATGTTTTTTCCCGCGGAACGATTTAGCTATTATTCCAGGATCTGCAGTTTTACAGAAAAACCCCTAAGCATCATGCATAGAATAACTCATGAACCGTGCATCAGATTAAAATGATTTAGACATGTAAAATGCTTAGAATTTTGTGTAGATTAATAATATGCCACTTTCATCCATGTTTAAAATATTTAAAATGCTGTTTGTTTAAATTTGCTCAAATGCCATGTTAAAATGATTTATTTCATAACTAAATAACCGTAGCTCGGTTTTAAATAAACTTTATATGTAAATGGGGTGGAAAAATGCCTAGTTTAACATGGTCCACTTTATTTTCCTGTTTAACAACTTTAAAATATGTTTTAGGGCAGAATAGTAGCAAATTCATAAATTGCATATGAGGGTTTTCCGGAAATGTTGTTTGTTGTTCCGGCCTCATTTAAACTTGCCTAAATTGTTAGTTTACTTTTGTTACACCCCTTGCCATGTTTAACAACATTTAACATTGTTGTGTACCTAAACGAGAGCGAACTAAATAATTCGGATGTGGTGTTTTGTCAATATGCAACTCATTGCATATTGAGCTCCACTTAACTTGTAGTATTGTTTGTTGCACTTTGCCATGCCATGCCTCATTAAACCGGACATGCATCATACTTGGTTGTGCATCATGCCATGTTTGTTTACCATGTTGTTTGCTTCTTTCCGGTGTTGCTTCGTAGTTCCGGTAACGTTGCGATTGTGAGGATTCGTTCGACTACTCCCGTTCGTCTTCTTCATGGACTCGTTCTTCTTCCTAGCGGGATTTCAGGCAAGATGACCGTCACCCATGATCTCATTACTATCATTGCTATGCTAGTTGCTTCATTCTATCACTATGCTGCGCTACCTATCATTTGCTCTTCAAGCCTCCCAAATTGCCATCTCAGCCTCTAACCTTTTCACCCTTCCTAGCAAACCGTTGCTTGGCTATGTTACTGCTTTTGCTCAGCCCCTCTTATAGCGTTGTTAGTTGCAGGTGAAGTTGAAGATTGCTCCATGATGGACATGATTATGTTTTTTTGAGATCTGATGATAGTGGGGGAGGTCCCCACTGACTTTGTATTAAATAGTTAAAGAGTTAGTACAGTCCCAAAAGTCCACGCCAGTCAGCCTACAACCCTAATACACAATCTCTACTACATGGGAAAGGAGGGGGTGCAAGGAGAAGAGTTACAGAAGGTGATATCCCCCTATTACAAGGCAGCTACTAGGGACAAGATATAAGGAGCTTGCTCCTGCTTGGCCCTATGGACCAACAGAGCAAAATCATGCTTGAATCTGTTCTTCCAGGAAGCAAAGGACGGCTGGATCCCTCTGAAGTGTTTATCATTCCTTTCCTTCCAGATCCCCCAGGCCGCCACAGTGAACACCTCCATGAACATGTGTCTGTTCATGATTATGTTGGGATATCACAATATATCTTATTTAATTAATGCATCTATATACTTCGTAAAGGGTGGAAGATCGGCCTTATGCCTGGTGTTTTGTTCCACTCTTGTCACCCTAGTTTCTGTCATACCGGTGTTATGTTCTCGGATTTTGCGTTCCTTACGCGGTTGGGTGATTTATGGGACCCCCTTGACAGCTCGCTTTGAATAAAACTCCTCCAGCAAGGCCCAACCTTGGTTTTACCATTTGCCTCACCACCACCTATACCCTTCCCTTGGGTCGGCCAACCCGAGGGTCATCTTTATTTTAGCCACCCGGGCCAGTGCTTGTCTAAGTGCTGGTCCAAACCGAGTAGACTGCGGGGCCCCCTCGGGGAAACTCTAGGTCTGGTTTTACTCGTAGGATGTCTCATCCGGTGTTGCCCTGAGAATGAGATATGTGCAGCTCCTATCGGGAATGTCAGCACATCGGGCGGCTTTGCTGGTCTTGTTTTACCATTGTCGAAATGTCTTGTAAACCGGGATTCCGAGACTGATCGGGTCTTCCTGGGAGAAGGAATATCCTTCGTTGATCACGAGAGCTTATCATGGGCTAAGTTGGGACACCCCTGCAGGGTATAAACTTTCGAGAGCCGTGCCCGCGGTTATGTGGCAGATGGGAATTTGTTAATGTCCGGTTGTAGATAACTTGACAACAAATCCGAATTAAAACACATCAACCGCGTGTGTAGCCGTGATGGTCTCTTTTCGGCGGAGTCCGAGAAGCGAACACGGTTTTGGGTTATGTTTGACGTAAGTAGGAGTTCAGGATCACCTCTTGATCATTGCTAGCTTCACGACCGTTCCGTTTGCTCTCTTCTCGCTCTTATTTGCGTATGTTAGCCACCATATCATGCTTAGTCACTGCTGCAACCTCACCACTTTACCCTTCCTTTTCCATTAAACTTTGCTAGTCTTGATACCCATGGTTATGTGATTGCTGAGTCCTCGTGGCTCACAGATTACTACAACAACAGTTGTAGGTACAGGTTTTGCGATGATCATGACGCGAGAGCGATGTTTGCTTGTTTTGGAGTTCTTCTTCTGCTTCTTCTTGATCGGGGATAGGTTCGGTCGGCAGCCTGGGCTAGCGGTGGTGGATGTCGTTTGAGTTTCTGTTTGTGTTTCATCCACAGACGGATGGTGCTCTTATGTAAGATGATGTTGTATTCATGTGGCATTGTATGCCTCTTGTATATATCCCCATCTATTATGTAATGTTGATGTAATGATATCCTCCATGCAAAAGCGTCTCCAATATGCGCTTCTATCCTTAGTGGGACCTTCGAGTTCCTTTAGGATAGGGTCGCATATTGGGCGTGACAAAAGGTAACTCGCCCAAGTAATATTGCTCCTATCACCATTGTGCCTCATGAAAATGAATCAAATATGTTGATGGAGGATGATGATATTGAGTATGATTTTGTGATGCCTAATACTTGTTGTAATGATTATGCTTGGGAAGACAATGATGTCTTTTATGATCTTGAAAGTCTTTTTGGCACTTTCTTGTAATAATATGATAATGGTGCCATTTATGCTATTTATAAGAATAATTATGATGTTATGCAAAACCACAAGCTTGGGGATGCTATGTTTGATGAGTATGAAATGTTTGAAGATTTATTTGCTAAAAATAATGCTTGTTCCAAGCTTGGGGATGCTTTGCATAATGAATATAATCCTTTGATCCCTTCTACTTTTGATAAGAAAACTTATTATGATGATAGCATGCCTCCTATTTATGATGATTACAATGATGAAAGTGGGTTTGGAAGAGTGTCAACTCTAGGTAGTAGTGATCCCACTATTTTGGAGGGTGTTGAATCTCATTAAAATATTGATGAAAGTGGATTTGGAGAGGTGATGACTTTATTTAGTGATACATCCACTATTTTGGAAGAGGTTTCAATTGACTATGATGAGAACAAAGTTGCAACTTATGATGATTATTATGATGACATGTATGCCATAAAGAGTAATAAATTTTCTATGCTTTTGGATCATGAAAAGAATGTTTTATGTGATGGTTATATGGATGAATCTATTCATGATGCTACTGAAAATTTTTATGAGAGAGAAACTTATGGTTCATGATGCTCTTGTTATGTTTCAATCTTTATCTTTTATGCGAGCATCATTGAACTCATCATGCCTAGCTAAAAGGCATTAAAGAAAAGCGTTTGTTGGGAGACAACCCAACACTTTTATCTACTGTTTTTGTGTGTTCACATGATTATGCTACTGTAGTAATCATGTTTTATTGTTTTTAATTCAATAAAGTGCCAAGTAAAGCCTTTGGGATCATGTTGGGTGATAGTTGATTTGATCTTGCTGAAAAACAGAAAGTTTTGCGCTCACGAAAATAACTCTCATTTTTAACAGAAGCGTGCTTTTAAGTTGATTCTTTTTGCAGAAAATTAATATACAAATTGCTCACGTGGTTCTAATTTTTTCATAATGTCTAGAGTAGCAGAAGTATGGTTTGAGTACAGATTACTACATACTTTTCTGTTTTTGACATATTCTGTTTTCAATGCATAGTTTGCTTGTTTCCTTGTTTCTATAGGCTTATATTGCTCAATATAAATTGTCGAAATGATATGCTACAGTAGGCATTGTGTGGAAACAATTATGAATCTTGTCTTTGATAGTACCAAAGTGAAATGGTTTCCTCTTTATCGTACTAATCTATCTCACGAAGTTCTGTTAAGTTTTGTATGATTGAAGTTTTCAAGTTTTGGATGACATGTCGATATGAGGAGAATAATGAGTGACAATATCCTAAGCTTGGGGATTACCAAGGCAACCCAAGGTAATATTCAAGGAAGATCCAAGCAACTAAGCTTGGGAAGGCATCCCTTCTTTCGTCTCCAACATTATCGGTAACCTCACTTGGAGCTTTGTTTTCATTCGTCACATGATATGTGTTTTGCTTGGAGCGTCAATTTATTTTGTTAGGATTTTCTTGCTGTTATTTAGAATAATGTTTTGCATATTTTATTTCAAAAAAATTGGCAATGATAGTGTCGGATTATGGGTTCCGCAAACCCTTGAGAGGTTTGAACTCTGGGGTGCGTGCGGAGATCTCAACCTACCCAGCCTGCCTACTCGCGGTTCTCCTAAGCCTAGTGTAACGAGCTCAAAGAGATAAAGAGACACAACAGTTTATCCTAGTTCGGGCCACCTTGCAGTGTAATACCCTACTCCAGCATTTTGGTGGATTGCCTCGGAGGGCTGAGGATGAACTATTACAGTGGATGAACTGGCCTCAGGAGGTGAGGTGTTCTTGACTTCGAGAGAGCTGAGGGGATGTGAACTAGATACCCTCTATGGTGGTGGCTAAGTCCTATTTATAGTGGCCTTGGTCCTCTTCCTACATGTTGGCGGGAAGGGATCCCACAATAGCCGGATTTGAAAGGGGACAAGTAGTATAGCTTATCATGACAAAAGTAGTCTTCGTCTGCGAAAAGCCTCTGGTCGTGACGCTGCGGTGGGCTCGGTGATGACCTCCGTCCTGCCGTCCTGGCGGTATTGGTCTTGTTGCACTAGAATGGAAACCTGTGGCTGATTCCTCGGGACTCCGCGCCTGTGGCTTGCCTCCTTTGCACCGAAGAGGAAACCTGCGCTTTGTGCCCGCCTGGTGCCCGCCTGGCCTTGGTCATCATGGCTCACGTCAGCTGAGCCTCGTGAGGTAAACCTTGCACAGAACTCTCCACCCCTCGGGAGATAGCCTGAAGAGTCCGATCCCCTCGGGGGTCTTGGTGTCGTCCGCCTCGTGAGGCTTGGCCTCTCGCGAGGGTCTTGAGCTGTTGATGCCAAAGTTGGGCCGTACCAGGCCATCGATGGAGCCATGTGGTGGACCGCAGGCAGGCAGGTCTGGATACCCCCATATCCAGAACGCCGACAGCAGCCCCCGGGCTCAAGGCGCGCTTGGACTTGGCTTCTAGGCGAATCCAAAGGGCAAGTGCGGAGCGCCGCGGGCCCTAATCGCCTGCAGCCTTGATGACGCGTGGCGATTGATGGGACGTGGGCGACTCCACTTCCCCATGTTGCCTCGGCAACTGTTCGAATTGACCGAATGATGCGACATGCAGAAGATCATGATGGCATGAGGTCGTGGAGGCTGGCAGTTGGCATCCCTTGGCTATAAGTGTGAGGGAGGGGCAAAGCCCCTCGCCCATCTGTCACATCCCTAGTTCTGGCCTGACCTATGCTAGTTTTCATGTGTGCATCATGTTTAACTTTTCAAATGAATTTGAAATGGGGATGTTCAAACCCTAGCACCAAATGGAATTCAAATAGGTTCAACCTAAAAAAAATAATTGTAGTGAATCCAAATGGCTTTCAAAAATGTTCATCATTTCTGGAAAATGCTAGAACCATAACCAGAGGTGTTGCACATTTTTCCATGACATATTTGGTCACTGAATTAAATCATATGTACTTTGCAATTGGGCATTTAAATGCTAGTAAATATGTTAAATGCTCAAATAATTCTGAACTTAAGTGTGGGCTACTAGGAATAATCCCAACAGAGCCCACAATTATTTGCAGGATTTTGGAAACGTTTTAGTATTTTTAATAAAGCCATCAAATTGCGAAGAAATAGAAAAGAGAAATAAAAATAGGAAAGAACGAAGGCCACCTGGCCACCTACCTAGACCTACAGGCGCCACCAACCCGGCAAGATCGCAGCTGGCCGGCCCAGCCCACGACCGCTTCCTCCTGTCGTCTTCCTCCCTCGCTTGAAGGGCGGAGGCACGTGCCCGGCAGCGCCTGGCCACCGCCACGCCACCTCCACCTTGCCGACGAGGGCCAGGCGCCTCACGATGCCACGCGCTCCCTCGGCCGCTCTCACTATCTCTCGCTCATTCTCACCTCTGCTCCCTCTGTCTCGCCGTTCCCCACCACAGCCGGCAGCCGCCACCGCCGACCGCCTTGGCCGTAGCCACCGCCTTCCCACGCCTATCCGACGTGTTCCCGTGCTCGCCACGACCTCCTGTTCCTCCTCACCGAGTCGTGCGGCGCCGGAGCCTGCATCGCCGCCCGCCGTCTTCTCCATCTCCGCCGCCGAGATCGCGGCTTCACTATGTCGCCGTCCGACCTCCCCGAGCTCGCCGTCTGCTCCAATCGACTCTCGTGAGCTCCTCTTCTCTTCCCTCACTCCGTGCACTCGATTTCGTTCCCTAGCTAGCTACCTCGCGAACCCGAGCTCGGCCGCCGCCATGGACGGTGAGCTTCGTGCTCCCTAACTCCTCCACTGCGCTCGTTGCCTCGCGTGTTCTGGTGATCCCGGCAACCCGTGAGCCCATCGGCCGCGCCGCCATGCCCGTAATGTCTAGAGCTTGGATTCCCGAACTCGGCGGCCGCCCGGCCGCCGCCGCCGCTTACACACACCAAAGACACCACGCGGCCACCCCTCGCCGGCCACCACCCGGCCATCGCCTCAGACTTGCATCTCCGTCCGTGGCGCAAAACCGGCGCGAATGCTCGTGAGCTCGACCGAGCATCTCCGTGAGCCACCGCCGTCTTTTGTTTAGGTCGCCGGCGGCCGATTGACGGCGTGGCCGTGATTAGGCCTAAACACACCGCTAACCAACCCCCACACCAGCGGCGCATGGGCCCCGCGCCTAATCTAAGTAATCCCGGTTTATTTCTGCTTTAGGTTAGTTTAAAACCAGTAGGACCCACACTGAGTTGATGCATTAGGACTACAACGATTCATCTCATTTGCTTTCTCGGTAGTTGAACCCCTTTATCCTTTGCATGACTGTCATTCCCACGATAAATAGATGAAACCCACTAGCATGAGTAGGAGTTGTTTGAGCCTGTTGTGCCTACTCATTCATGTTTGTTTGTCATGCACTGCTATTGCTTAGAGTTGGGTCCGATTCATCGAGGATGAATCGGAGGTGTGTGAACATGTGCTCTTGTGTGTGTGAGCAAAGAGTGTGAACACGATTTGGTAAAGGTATCGGTGAGAGGCCATGTAGGAGTACATGGTGGGTTGTCTCATTGAAGCCGTCCTTAGGAGGCTGAGTTACGTGTTTGTGATCCATGACTCAGCTACTACCATACATTGGGCCTGAAATATGACCCTTCTCGACTTCTTATTCACCTAGTCCTCTGTCCGGGGAGTTGCAAGTAGTTTACGTGTTTGTAGCCTCTTTGGAGGCCGTGGGCAGCGCCGACCGTAAGGGGTGGGCTGTGATCACGGTAGGAACGTGGCACGGTGTACCGGATGCCCGTTTGGTATCTCGGGAACCTGTTCACATCGTTTGGGGCTGTGGCGAAACTTGTAGGAACTCCTCATAGATGGAACCCAAATAGGCGATAAACCCGGACTAGAGACTTGAGTGTTTAGGTAGGTCGTGGTCTACACCCACGTCGGCTTTCGCTGAAGTCTGCCCGAGCACATGTCGTGTGCTTGAGGCGCTAAGTGGTGGAAACATGTTTGAAGAAGTACACCCTGCGGGGTTAATATGATCTATTGAATAGCCGTAGCTACGATCTTGTGCCCTCGGCAGGATCTGGTAGATAGTCAGGCTTCTAAGCCTTTTTATTTGTAGATGTCTGTACTCAGACATATTAGCTTCCGCTTGTGCTTTGATTTGTATGCTCTGAATGTTGGGTCATGAGACCCCTGTTTGTAATATCTCGCTCCTTGGAGCCTAATGAATAAATACTCGAGTCGTAGAGTCATGTTGTGATGCCATGTTGTATTTGCACATATCGAGCATATTGTGTGTATGTTATTGAAATGCTTGGTATGTGTGGGATCTGACTATCTAGTTGTTTACCTCTAGTAGCCTCTCGTACCGGGAAATGTCTCCTAGTGTTTCCACCGAGCCATGGTAGCTTGCTACTGCTCCGGAATCACTTAGGCTGGCCGGCATGTGTCCTTCTTCGTTCTGTATGCATCCCTCGGGAAATGTCGCGTTAGTCTGGAGTCTGTTAGCCCGCTACTGACCGGTTTACGAGTCTGCTAGCCCGATGCTACTGCCCGGAACTTACTCGCTGATGACCGACACGTTCGATCTTTGGGTCATGGATGCTGTCCTGTGAGTCTGCGCCACTTTGGGTTTACGACTAGCCATGTCAGCCGGGCTCCTTATCATATGGATGCTAGCGACACTATCATATCGTGTGCCAAAAGGCATAAGCGGTCCGGCAAAGGTAAAGCAACACCGTGTAGAATACCGTGCGTGAGGCGCAAAGTGATATGAGGTGTTACATGCTAGATCGATGTGGCATTGAATCGGGGTCTGACGACTTTGGTATCGAGCTTTGTTGCTGTAGGATTACCAAGCCAAACCGGGTGAAGTTGAGTCTAGAAATGCTTTAGTTATATGTAGGGAATTGATTGTGGGAAGGGAGCGTAAGGCTCTTTTTACTCCTTATACCTCATGGCCTTCGATGCGAGTCAACCTCTTCTTTTCTCGGGATTAAGAATTAGGCCTTCTCATCTATCTATCGGGATGGCGTGTTACTAATCCATAGACTTATAGAATTGTTAGTTTCAAATCTCAGGTTCAATTTTACTACTTCCCTATGTTCATATCTGGTCTCAGAACCTTGATATTGTGATATTAAGTGGTTATGCCACCATTTTTGTTGTATGTCTCCAAACTTTTGAGCATTTACAGCCGTTATCTTTGTCAAGTCATCGAGGTTTCTAAATAGTCTGATGCATTTGCAAATCCTTTCTTTCCGTTTCCGATGTCCTTTATGGTCAGAATAAGCACA
Source organism: Aegilops speltoides (assembly GCA_021437245.1). NCBI lineage: Eukaryota > Viridiplantae > Streptophyta > Magnoliopsida > Poales > Poaceae > Aegilops > Aegilops speltoides. The sequence goes on from CM038141.1 coordinate 323,982,240, forward strand.
CTAATCGGTGCGTTGAGGTAATTTATTGCCTCGACATATATGTTGGAGCTATTATCATGACCCTAGGTGTTTAGGGAGTCACCTAGTAATCTGGCAATGTTTAATGTTCCCAGTGTGAAGATTCGGGCCATCATTCTCGAAAGCATCCCGTGATGCCATTTAGTAGTAGGTAATCTACTCACGGGTTTTGAACCCGAGATTCACCCTACTTACTTCATGTTGATAGTGTTTGCTAGTTCCTTTAGGTTATTAGTAACCTTTGCGTTAGTCCTCGAGGTACGTGGTATTCCCTTCTTCCAAATACTATGAACCGCTTATGGCAGAAGTTCCTCGCTGAACCGAAGGATCACAATCAGAGTACTCTTGAGGAGTTCTCCATTCATAATTGTGAATCTGCCAGTTCTACCCTTTCCGCATGGGTTATCCGGAAGAAATGTTGAGCCACGCTCGACATACTAATCTATGCATCCACAACTCAGAGAATTGTATGTTCCTTTGAGTTGTCCTCCTTTAGTTGTATCCTAATTTTCGTCTATCGATTGATAGTCAGGAGTAGTCGTGCATTCGTTTATCGATGCCTATTACCCTTGTGGTCCGTCAAGCCATTCTATCCGGAATGACTTGGAGAAACAAACTCCAGTACCTGGTCCACTTCTAGGATTGGGTCAAAGCAGTTGTACTCCGCAGATCAAATTGCTAATCTAGCTTTTGCTCTGTTCTACCTTGGAGTATTACCATCTTTATGTCAAGAATGTCACGGGAATTGCACACCATCCTATGAACTCTTGATCTGATGATACTTCTTGCCATCATTATTCATTCCTCGGTTTCCATGTTATTGTAACCGGAATGCCGACAAGTGAATCATGATGTGTGAAATCTATACTCCTAGCAACTCCATTGCTTGGTAGTTAAATGGACGACAACCTCACTCTTAGCATGTTGATTTTTGAATCGTCACCCTAAGGTTGATTGTGCTACCTAGTCCTTATCTCTGGTGCACCCTTCGATCAATGAGTTCGGATTATTCAATCCCTTGCTTATTTGATCATATCATCTTGCCCCGAAAAGCAGGATTGTTCTCGAGCTTAGTAACATACCGGTGGTTCGTGATTTTCCGTATATCTTCTCGGAAGTATTACCAGGTTGTCACCTGACCGCTATGTTGAGTTCGAGATCAATATGGTTTCTTGTAAACCACCCTTCTCCAAGAATCATGTTTGCATACCCCGAGCTAGTTGGTTAAGCTAAACAACAACTTGGAGAGTTGGAAGATAAAAGCTTGTCCGACTTAGCTCATGTTAAGGGATATCTTGTATATGTGTTGAAGAAAGATGATATCCCCATCGATTGGTCCTCGTGATCAGTTGTTGGACTTATTGTCTTGCCAAAATTTTGATTTGAGTATGGGCTATCCTCAAATCAAGTCAGAACCAACGATGTTCGTAATGCTGTCTTACTCGTGGATTTTCCTCGAGCATACACCATTACATCCTTTGGGTCTGACCAATACTGTCACCTTGTTCACATAGTTATGGAATTCCATCTCCATGGGAATTTGGATGAATTGTTGTTGAGCCCATCGACAACATTTTCATCTTCTCCATAATTTTGTTAAACAATAAGCTAGTGTTGGAAAACTTTTTAAAGCATTTGTTCATGCTAGCTCATGAAGCATATGTTCGGATGTAAGAAGTGACTTCCTCTAAGTTCACGTGCAATCGATGCAAGTTGCCGCCGTGAGTTTGAGAAAGATTGTTTTTGTTTCCTCTGGTACCATCCCAAGTCAGTCATGCACGTGCGAAGTATTCTGTGGTATGTTAGACTGATCATCTTCGTTCCATATGAATCTCCTAGCACACCAAGCCACTAAGCGATTTGTTCAAGGAGAAGAAGTTCCTTCTTAAGAGCTAGACTTACGCAAGGATTTCGATATCCTCGATGATGGTTTTCCACCTGAACTCGGTAGTATTTTACTGTAAGACTACTATGTGGTCATACTTGTCTTGGACAGCGTGTTCACAGGTTTGTAGCAGAACCAGCTCATGTTTTAGAGCTTGCTATCGTAGTTCATTTCGAGAATCACTAGCGTCTTCTCGTCGGTTTGTGTTGCAAACTTTCATTTTCTTTCTAGACTCGATGAGTCTAGATTATTCAACGACAACGGATCTGAATCTTAGGCGAGATATGATGGTTGGAACATTTCCCAAGAATTATATTATTGGTCTCTCTGTAATCCGGTAAAATGGATTTCGTGGCCAACACACCCAACCGGAAGACCTATTATTGTAGTATCTTGTTTGAGGAAGTTGGCCACCTCTCCATAAGGACTTCGTAGGAATTATTCCCTATTTGTGTGCCTTATGATTTCTGTGCTCTCGACGTCCGACCTGTTACTTGATGTTCTAGATATCAAACCCTATCTATGAATGGGATATGCTAGCACATCAAGGAGAACATTAGAAGCGGAGTGCTAAATGCCTCTCGGTCAATCATCCAGATTTTTGTTCCCTTGGCCCCGCCAAGGTGAAATCTGAGAAGGTGTTATCTTCCTTTGTATCTACATCATCCATCATTATTCATCATGGTAGTATGTTGTGTTGCCAGGATCCTTGACACGGAGATTGGTAAACCTTGATGAACATGGAAATGCTCAAGTTCTTGAGAGCACGCACAAGCACTTGGTGCAATCATAGTTACTAACAGGATTGCTCTCGGTTTCCTCGGTTATCTTGTAACCCTTCAATAGTGGACTCACTCTCTCTGTTGAGCTTCTCCCGATTACTAAAATCAACCCTTGTGTTGTTTTCAACAAGGTAATCCACATCATCCATTCGATTCGGATATGTCATTCTTTTGAACCCCGCCAAATGATCGATTGTGATTGCCTTAGGCTGGTATAAAGATTTTCAATGATCTCTGAATCAAAGGTAATTCTTTTGCCACTTAAGGTAATAATCTATGAATCACCCTCCTTCAGGATGTTCCGCTATGGTATCATGGCAACTCAACTCCCCGCTACATCATGATCTAGCGTGGACTTGTTGCCTACCTAGTGAACCTTCATCATCTGTTACACTCCATTCCTCTAGACGTATGCTTTGTACCTCAGTCTGAGAGATGTTTTTATGACTCACCCCGTGAGCTGATCCTAAGTTGTTTGATCTCCGAGAAGATCGATTCTTTTCTGATTTCCTTTTCCTCTCATTGTCATGTTAGTGGGAGTTCTCGAGCAAAACCTCGAGACAAAGATGGTGATCGAATCAACGTTCATTTGAGGTGCAACTTGGATCGTGAGGATTATATTAGTTTGCGCTTCCTTTCATCTTACCCTACGCTTGAATCTCGGGTTGAGATTCTTGTTTAGTGGGGGTGAGTTGTCACATCCTAGTTACGGCTGACCTATGCTAGTTTTCATGTGTGCATCATGTTTAACTTTTCAAATGAATTTGAAATGGGGATGTTCAAACCCTAGCACCAAATGGAATTCAAATAGGTTCAACCTAAAAAAATAATTTTAGTGAATCCAAATGGCTTTCAAAATGTTCATCATTTACGGAAAATGCAAGAACCATAACCAGAGGTGTTGCACATTTTCCATGACATATTTGGTCCTTGAATTAAATCATATGTACTTTGCAATTGGGCATTTAAATGCTAGTAAATATGTTAAATGCTCAAATAATTCTGAACTTAAGTGTGGGCTACTAGGAATAATCCCAGAGCCCACAATTATTTGCAGGATTTTTGGAAGCGTTTTAGTATTTTTAATAAAGCCATCAAATTGCGTAAGAAATAGAAAAGAGAAATAAAAATAGGAAAGAATGAAGGCCACCGGGCCACCTACCTGACCTACAGGCGCCACCAACCGGCCCAAAGCCGCAGCTGGCCGGCCCAGCCCATGACCGCTTCCTCCTGTCGTCTTCCTCCTCGTCGGGAAGGGCGGAGGCGCGTGCCCGACGCGCAGCCACGGCCACCACACGCCACCTCCACGCTTGCCGACGAGGGCACAGGCGCCCACGATGCCACGCTCCCCTCGACCGCTCTCGCTATCTCTCTCGCTCATTCTCACCTCTGCTCCCTCTGTCTGCGCCGTTCCCCACCACAGCCGAAGCCTTCCGCCGCCGCCGACCGCCGCAGCCGTGTACACCGCCTTCCCACGCCTATCCGCGTGTTCCGTGCTCGCCGACCTCCTGTTCCTCCTCACCGAGTCGTGCGACGCCGGGAGCCCTGCATCGCCGCCCACGCCGTCTTCTCCATCTCCGGCCGCCCGAGATCGCCGGCTTCACTACGTCGCCGTCCGACCTCCCCCGAGCTCGCCGTCTGCTCCAATCGACTCCTCGTGAGCTCCTCTTCTCTTTCCCTCACTCCGTGCACTCGATTTCGTTCCCTAGCTAGCTACCTCGCCGAACCCGAGCTCCGGCCGCCGCCATGGACGGTGAGCTTCGTGCTCCCTAACTCCTCCACCTGTGCTCGTTGCCTCCGCGTGTTCCTGGTGATCCCAGCAACCCGTAGAGCCCATCGGCCGCGCCCGCCGTGCCCCGTAATGTCTAGAGCTTGGATTCCCGAACTCCGTGGTGCCATTTCGCCGCCGCTTCTACACACACCCCCCCACCACGCGGCCACCACGGATCGCCTCCGCCGGCGTCCGTGGCGCAAACCCGGCGAACGATGCTCGTAGCTCGACCGAGCATCTCCGTGAGCCACCGCCGTGCTTTTGGTCGCGGCGTCGACCGTGGCGTGGCCGTGATTAGGCCTAAACACACCGCTAACCAACCCCCCAGGCCAGCGACGCATGGGCCCCGCGCCTAAGTAATCCCGATTTATTTACTGTTTAGGTTAGTTTAAAACCAGTGAGGACCCACACTGAGTTGACCGGCGGCGTGGCGTTGATCGACCCACACGTCGCGACCTAACCAGCACCCTGTGACTGACCAGTGGACCCCACTGGTCAGGTTTGACCTGGACGGCGCCTGTTGACCTGCTGAGGTCAGCATGACCTAATGCTGACGCAATAAATCATTTTCTAGGTTTAAAATAAATCAGGAAAATCCAGAAAATTGCCCAAACTTCTAAAATTCATATAAAATCAACCTTAGCTCCAAATCAAATAAATTATATATGAAAAATTATCAGAAAAATTCAAGGAATCCATCTGTACCATTTTCATGCATGTTTGAACAATGTTTGTCCTCTGTTTTGGACAAAACAAATAAAGGGCATTTAAATGATCATATATGGAGTTTGAATTTGGATCCTGTATTCAAACCAACTTCATTTAAATCATAGCTAGATGCATTAGCTCAAATCACAGCATATTGCCATGACATTATCATGCATCATATTTGTTGCATTGCATTGATTGTGTCCTCTTTATTTGCGATGAATCGCCTCTCGATAGACGTGGTTTCGACGATGAGATCGATGACACCGATGAAGAAGTATAATATCTTCAGAAGTGCCAGGCAAGCAAAACCCCCTTGTTCATTCCGATACAACCCCACTCTCTCGCCCTGCTCTCTTTTACTGCATTAGGACTACAACGATTCATCTGTTACTTGCTACGGTAGTTGAACCCCTTTATCCTTTGCATGACCTGTCATTCCACAGTAAATAGATGAAACCCACTAGCATGAGTAGGAGTTGTTTGAGCCCTGTTGTGCCTACTCATTCATGTTTGTTTGTCATGCCTGCTATTGCTTAGAGTTGGGTCAGGTCTGATTCATCGAGGATGAATCAGAGGTGTGTGAACATGTGCTACTGTGTGTGTGAGCAAAGAGTGTGAACACGATTTGGTAAAGGTATCGGTGAGAGGCCATGTAGGAGTACATGGTGGGTTGTCTCATTGAAGCCGTCCTTAGGGCTGAGTTACGTGTTTGTGATCCATGACTCAGCTACTACCATACATTGGGCCTGAAATATGACCCGCTCGACTTCTTATTCACCCTAGTCCTCTGTCCGGGAGTTGCAAGTAGTTTACGGTGTTTGTAGCCTCTTGGAGGCCGTGGACAATGTGACCGTAGGGGTGGGCTGTGATCTGATGGTAGGTACGTGGCACGGTGTCTGGGATGCCCGTTTGGTATCTCGGGAACCTGTTCACATCGTTTGGGGCTGTGGCGAAACTTGGCCGGAACTCCTCATAGATGGAACCCAAATAGGCGATAAACTGGACTAGAGACTTGAGTGTTTAGGTAGGTCGTGGTCTACACCCACGTCGGCTTTAAGCTTGAAGTCTGCCGAGCACATGTCGTGTCTGGGCGCTAAGTGGTGGAAACATGTATGAAGAAGTACACCCTGCAGGGTTAATATGATCTATTGAATAGCCGTGTCATGGAAAAGGACTTCAGGTTGCCTATAACAGTTCATAGACAAGTGAAAGTGGATACTCTAAAATCGCAAGATAAGCGTGAGTGCTATGGATGGCGTTCTCGTAGGGAGATGGGAGCGGATCCATAGTGGTGTATTGATGTGGTGGATATGTGGACTCGCGTCATCACCTCAAAAGAGTTATTCGCGATCGTAGTTCGGGATAGCCACCGAGTCAAAGCTGGCTTGTCTTTGTTAAACTCCACCATCCCTTTGTTGATAATGATGCATATGTAGATAGTTACGATGTAAGTCTTCTTTGGTACATTTGTACTCACGTTTGCCTATTTTATGTTTTTTGCGAGAGACTTGGTCTCGCTAGTAGTTCCACGTGGACTTCGACGTTTAGCTTGTTACCTCAGCTACGATCTTGTGCCCTCGGCAGGATCTGGTAGATAGTCAGGCTTCTAAGCCTTTTTATTTGTAGATGTCTGTACTCAGACATATTAGCTTCCGCTTGTGCTTTGATTTGTATGCTCTGAATGTTGGGTCATGAGACCCCTGTTTGTAATATCTCGCTCCTTGGAGCCTAATGAATAAATACTCGAGTCGTAGAGTCATGTTGTGATGCCATGTTGTATTTGCACATATCGAGCATATTGTGTGTATGTTATTGAAATGCTTGGTATGTGTGGGATCTGACTATCTAGTTGTTTACCTCTAGTAGCCTCTCGTACCGGGAAATGTCTCCTAGTGTTTCCACCGAGCCATGGTAGCTTGCTACTGCTCCGGAATCACTTAGGCTGGCCGGCATGTGTCCTTCTTCGTTCTGTATACGTCCTTCGGGAAATGTCACGCGTTGAGTCTGGAGTCTGTTAGCCGCTTCTGACCGGTTTACGAATCTGCTAGCCCGTGCTACAGCCGGAACTTACTCGTGATGACCGACACGTTCGATCTTTGGTCATGGATGCTGTCCTGTAGGTCTGCGCCACTTTGGGTTTCGACTAGCCATGTCGGCCGGGCTCCTTATCATATGGATGCTAGCGACACTATCATATCGTGTGCCAAAAGGCGCCAAACGGTCCGGCAAAGGTAAAGCAACACCGTGGGAATACCGTGCGTGAGGCATAAAGTGATATGAGGTGTTACATGCTAGATCGATGTGGCATTGAATCGGGGTCTGACGACTTTGGTATCGAGCTTTGATCACTGTGGATTACCAAGCCAAACCGGTGAAGTTGAGTCTAGAAATGCTTTAGTTATATGTAGGGAATTGATTGTGGGAAGGAGCGTAAGGCTCTTTTTACTCCTTATACCTCATGGCCTTCGATCCGAGTCAACCTCTTCTTTTCTCGGGATTAAGAATTAGGCCTTCTCATCTATCTATCGAGGATGGCGTGTTACTAATCCATAGACTTATAGAATTGTTAGTTTCAAATCTCAGTTCAATTTTTACTACTTCCCTATGTTCATATCTGGTCTCAGAACCTTGATATTGTGATATTAAGTGGTTATGCCACCATTTTTGTTGTATGTCTCCAAACTTTTGAGCATTTACAGCCGTTATCTCGTCAAGAGTCATCGAGGTTTCTAAATAGTCTGATGCATTTGCAAATCCTTTCTTTCCGTTTCCGATGTCCTTTATGGTCAGAATAAGCACACTAATCGGTGCGTTGAGGTAATTTATTGCCTCGACATATATGTTGGAGCTATTATCATGACCCTAGGTGTTTAGGGAGTCACCTAGTAATCTGGCAATGTTTAATGTTCCCAGTGTGAAGATTCGGGCCATCATTCTCGAAAGCATCCCGTGATGCCATTTAGTAGTAGGTAATCTACTCCTGGGTTTTGAACCCGAGATTCACCCTACTTACTTCATGTTGATAGTGTTTGCTAGTTCCTTTAGGTTATTAGTAACCTTTGCGTTAGTCCTCGAGGTACGTGGTATTCCCTTCTTCCAAATACTATGAACCGCTTATGGCAGAAGTTCCTCGCTGAACCGAAGGATCACAATCAGAGTACTCTTGAGGAGTTCTCCATTCATAATTGTGAATCTGCCAGTTCTACCCTTTCCGCATGGGTTATCCGGAAGAAATGTTGAGCCACGCTCGACATACTAATCTATGCATCCACAACTCAGAGAATTGTATGTTCCTTTGAGTTGTCCTCCTTTAGTTGTATCCTAATTTTCGTCTATCGATTGATAGTCAGGAGTAGTCGTGCATTCGTTTATCGATGCCTATTACCCTTGTGGTCCGTCAAGCCATTCTATCCGGAATGACTTGGAGAAACAAACTCCAGTACCTGGTCCACTTCTAGGATTGGGTCAAAGCAGTTGTACTCCGCAGATCAAATTGCTAATCTAGCTTTTGCTCTGTTCTACCTTGGAGTATTACCATCTTTATGTCAAGAATGTCATGGGAATTGCACACCATCCTATGAACTCTTGATACAGTGATACTTCTTGCCATCATTATTCATTCCTCGGTTTCCATGTTATTGTAACCGGAATGCCGACAAGTGAATCATGATGTGTGAAATCTATACTCCTAGCAACTCCATTGCTTGGTAGTTAAATGGACGACAACCTCACTCTTAGCATGTTGATTTTTGAATCGTCACCCTAAGGTTGATTGTGCTACCTAGTCCTTATCTCTGGTGCACCCTTCGATCAATGAGTTCGGATTATTCAATCCCTTGCTTATTTGATCATATCATCTTGCCCCGAAAGATTGTTCTCGAGCTTAGTAACATACCGGTGGTTCGTGATTTTCCGTATATCTTCTCGGAAGTATTACGAGTTGTCACTGACCGCTATGTTGATTCGAGATCAATATGGTTTCTTGTAAACCACCCCTTCTCCAAGAATCATGTTGCATACCCTGAGCTAGTTGGTTAAGCTAAACAACAACTTGGAGAGTTGGAAGATAAAAGCTTGTCCGACTTAGCTCATGTTAAGGGATATCTTGTATATGTGTTGAAGAAAGATGATATCCCCATCGATTGGTCCTCGTGATCAGTTGTTGGACTTATTGTCTTGCCAAAATTTTGATTTGAGTATGGGCTATCCTCAAATCAAGTCGGAACTAACGATGTTCGTAATCTTTGTCTTACTCGTGGATTTTCCTCGAGCATACACCATTACATCCTTTGGGTCTGACCAATACTGTCACCTTGTTCACATAGTTATGGAATTCCATCTCCATGGGAATTTGGATGAATTGTTGTTGAGCCCATCGACAACATTTTCATCTTCTCCATAATTTTGTTAAACAATAAGCTAGTGTTGGAAAACTTTTTAAAGCATTTGTTCATGCTAGCTCATGAAGCATATGTTCGGATGTAAGAAGTGACTTCCTCTAAGTTCACGTGCAATCGATGCAAGTTGCCGCCGTGAGTTTGAGAAAGATTGTTTTTGTTTCCTCTGGTACCATCCCAAGTCAGTCATGCACGTGCGAAGTATTCTGTGGTATGTTAGACTGATCATCTTCGTTCCATATGAATCTCCTAGCACACCAAGCCACTAACTGATTTGTTCAAGGAGAAGAAGTTCCTTCTTAAGAGCTAGACTTACGCAAGGATTTCGATATCCTCGATGATGGTTTTCCACCTGAACTCGGTAGTATTTTACTGTAAGACTACTATGTGGTCATACTTGTCTTGGACAGCGTGTTCACAGGTTTGTAGCAGAACCAGCTCATGTTTTAGAGCTTGCTATCGTAGTTCATTTCCCGAGAATCACACAACGTCTTCTCGTCGGTTTGTGTTGCAAACTTTCATTTTCTTTCTAGACTCGATGAGTCTAGATTATTCTGACAGCAACCAGATCTGAATCTTAGGCAGATATGATGGTTGGAACATTTCCCAAGAATTATATTATTGGTCTCTCTGTAATCCGGTAAAATGGATTTCGTGGCCAACACACCCAACCGGAAGACCTATTATTGTAGTATCTTGTTTGAGGAAGTTGGCCACCTCTCCATAAGGACTTCGTAGGAATTATTCCCTATTTGTGTGCCTTATGATTTCTGTGCTCTCGACGTCCGACACACTTGATGTTCTAGATATCAAACCCTATCTATGAATGGGATATGCTAGCACATCAAGGAGAACATTAGAAGCGGAGTGCTAAATGCCTCTCGGTCAATCATCCAGATTTTTGTTCCCTTGGCCCCGCCAAGGTGAAATCTGAGAAGGTGTTATCTTCCTTTGTATCTACATCATCCATCATTATTCATCATGGTAGTATGTTGTGTTGCCAGGATCCTTGACACGGAGATTGGTAAACCTTGATGAACATGGAAATGCTCAAGTTCTTGAGAGCACGCACAAGCACTTGGTGCAATCATAGTTACTAACCGGGATTGCTCTCAGTTTCCTCGGTTATGCTGTAACCCTTCCAATAGTGGACTCACTCTCTACTGTTGAGCTTCTCCCCAGTTACTAAAATCAACCCTTGTGTTGTTTTCAACAAGGTAATCCACATCATCCATTCGATTCCAGATATGTCATTCTTTTGAACCCCGCCAAATGATCGATTGTGATTGCCTTAGGCTGGTATAAAGATTTTCAATGATCTCTGAATCAAAGGTAATTCTTTTGCCACTTAAGGTAATAATCTATGAATCACCCTCCTTCAGGATGTTCCGCTATGGTATCATGGCAACTCAACTCCCCGCTACATCATGATCTAGCGTGGACTTGTTGCCTACCTAGTGAACCTTCATCATCTGTTACACTCCATTCCTCTAGACGTATGCTTTGTACCTCAGTCTGAGAGATGTTTTTATGACTCACCCCGTGAGCTGATCCTAAGTTGTTTGATCTCCGAGAAGATCGATTCTTTTACAGTTTCCTTTTCCTCTCATTGTCATGTTAGTGGGAGTTCTCAGAGCAAAACCTCGAGACAAAGATGGTGATCGAATCAACGTTCATTTGAGGTGCAACTTGGATCGTGAGGATTATATTAGTTTGCGCTTCCCTTTCATCTTACCCTACGCTTGAATCTCGGGTCGAGATTCTTGTTTAGTGGGGGTGAGTTGTCACATCCCTAGTTCTGGCCTGACCTATGCTAGTTTTCATGTGTGCATCATGTTTAACTTTTCAAATGAATTTGAAATGGGGATGTTCAAACCCTAGCACCAAATGGAATTCAAATAGGTTCAACCTAAAAAAAATAATTTTAGTGAATCCAAATGGCTTTCAAAAATGTTCATCATTTCTGGAAAATGCAAGAACCATAACCAGAGGTGTTGCACATTTTTCCATGACATATTTGGTCACTGAATTAAATCATATGTACTTTGCAATTGGGCATTTAAATGCTAGTAAATATGTTAAATGCTCAAATAATTCTGAACTTAAGTGTGGGCTACTAGGAATAATCCCATGAGCCCACAATTATTTGCAGATTTTTGGAAGCGTTTTAGTATTTTTAATAAAGCCATCAAATTGCGTAAGAAATAGAAAAGAGAAATAAAAATAGGAAAGAATGAGAGGCCACGGGCCACCTACCTAGACCTACAGGCGCCACCAACCGCCCAAAGATCGCAGCTGGCCGGCCCAGCCCATGACCGCTTCCTCCTGTCGTCTTCCTCCTCGTCGAAGGAAGGAGGGCGCGTGCCCGACAGCGCCGACGCCACCGCCGCCACCTCACCTTGCCGACGAGGGCACAGGCGCCTCCACGATGCCACGCGCTCCCTCGACCGCTCTCGCTATCTCTCTCGCTCATTCTCACCTCTGCTCCCTCTGTCTCGCCGTTCCCCACCACAGCCGAGCGCGCTCGCCGCCGCCGACCGCCGCAGCCGTGGCCACCGCCTTCCCCACGCCTATCCGAGCGTGTTCCGTGCTCATACGACCTCCTGTTCCTCCTCACCGAGTCGTGCGGCGCAGGAGCCCCTGCATCGCCGCCCGCCGTCTTCTCCATCTCCGGCCGCCCGAGATCGCCCGGCTTCACTACGTCGCCGTCCGACCTCCCCGAGCTTCGCCGTCTGCTCCAATCGACTCCTCGTGAGCTCCTCTTCTCTTTCCCTCACTCCGTGCACTCGATTTCGTTCCCTAGCTAGCTACCTCGCCGAACCCGAGCTCGGCCGCCGCCATGGACGGTGAGCTTCGTGCTCCCTAACTCCTCCACCTGTGCTCGTTGCCTCCGCGTGTTCCTGGTGATCCCAGCAACCCGTAGAGCCCATCGGCCGCGCCCGCCGTGCCCCGTAATGTCTAGAGCTTGGATTCCCGAACTCCGGCGGCTGCCCGGCTCGCCGCCGCCCGCTACTACACCCCCAAAGACACCACGCGCCACCACCGGATCGCCTCCGCCAGCGTCCGTGGCGCAAACCCGAGCGAACGATGCTCGTAGCTCGACCCGAGCATCTCCGTGAAACCCATCGTGCTTTTGGTCGCGGCGTCGATCCGTGACGTGGCCGTGATTAGGCCTAAACACACCGCTAACCAACCCCCAGGCCCATCGGCGCATGGGCCCCGCCCTAAGTAATCCCGGTTTTATTTACATTTAGGTTAGTTTAAAACCGGTAGGACCCACACTGAGTTGACCGGCGGCGTGGCGTTGATCGACCCACACGTCGGCGACCTAACCAACACCCTGTGGTGACCGGTGGACCCCACTGGTCAGGTTTGACTTCGACGGCGCTGTTGACCTGCTGAGGTCAAGATGACCTAATCTTGACGCAATAAATCATTTTCTGGGTTTAAAATAAATCAGGAAAATCCAGAAAATTGCCCAAACTTCTAAAATTCATATAAAATCAACCTTAGCTCCAAATCAAATAAATTATATATGAAAAATTATCAGAAAAATTCAAGGAATCCATCTGTACCATTTTCATGCATGTTTGAACAATGTTTGTCCTCTGTTTTGGACAAAACAAATAAAGGGCATTTAAATGATCATATATGGAGTTTGAATTTGGATCCTGTATTCAAACCAACTTCATTTAAATCATAGCTAGATGCATTAGCTCAAATCACAGCATATTGCCATGACATTATCATGCATCATATTTGTTGCATTGCATTGATTGTGTCCCTCTTTATTTGCGATGCTTGTTCCTCTCGATAGACGTGGTTTCGACGATGAGATCGATGACACCGATGAAGAAGTATAATATCTTTAGAAGTGCCAGGCAAGCAAAACCCCCTTGTTCATTCCGATACAACCCCACTCTCTCGCCCTGCTCTCTTTTACTGCATTAGGACTACAACGATTCATCTCACACTTGCTACGGTAGTTGAACCCTTTATCCTTTGCATGACCTGTCATTCCACAGTAAATAGATGAAACCCACTAGCATGAGTAGGAGTTGTTTGAGCCCTGTTGTGCCTACTCATTCATGTTTGTTTGTCATGCCTGCTATTGCTTAGAGTTGGGTCAGGTCTGATTCATCGAGGATGAATCAGAGGTGTGTGAACATGTGCTACTGTGTGTGTGAGCAAAGAGTGTGAACACGATTTGGTAAAGGTATCGGTGAGAGGCCATGTAGGAGTACATGGTGGGTTGTCTCATTGAAGCCGTCCTTAGGAACTGAGTTCTGTGTTTGTGATCCATGACTCAGCTACTACCATACATTGGGCCCTGAAATATGACCCCGCTCGACTTCTTATTCACCCTAGTCCTCTGTCCAGGAGTTGCAAGTAGTTTACGGTGTTTGTAGCCTCTTCGGAGGCCGTGGACAGCGGCGACCGTGAGGGGTGGGCTGTGATCTGCGGTAGGTGCGTGTACGGTGTACGGATGCCCGTTTGGTATCTCGGGAACCTGTTCACATCGTTTGGGGCTGTGGCGAAACTTGGCCGGAACTCCTCATAGATGGAACCCAAATAGGCGATAAACTGGACTAGAGACTTGAGTGTTTAGGTAGGTCGTGGTCTACACCCACGTCGGCTTTAAGCTTGAAGTCTGCCGAGCACATGTCGTGTGCGGGCGCTAAGTGGTGGAAACATGTATGAAGAAGTACACCCTGCAGGGTTAATATGATCTATTGAATAGCCGTGTCATGGAAAAGGACTTCGGGTTGCCTATAACAGTTCATAGACAAGTGAAAGTGGATACTCTAAAATACGCAAGATAAGCATGAGTGCTATGGATGGCGTTCTCGTAGGGAGATGGGAGCGGATCCATAGTGGTGTATTGATGTGGTGGATATGTGGACTCGCGTGCGCCACCTCAAAAGAGTTATTCGCAGTCGTAGTTCAGGATAGCCACCGAGTCAAAGCTGGCTTGCTGCTGTTAAACTCCACCATCCCCTTTGTTGATAATGATGCATATGTAGATAGTTCTGATGTAAGTCTTGCTGGGTACATTTGTACTCACGTTTGCCTATTTTATGTTTTTTTGAGAGAGACTTGAGTCTCGCTAGTAGTTCCACGTGGACTTGACGTTTAGCTTGTTACCTCAGCTACGATCTTGTGCCCTCGGCGGATCAGTAGATAGTCGGGCTTCTAAGCCTTTTTATTTGTAGATGTCGTACTCGGACATATTAGCTTCGCTTGTGCTTTGATTTGTATGCTTTCAATGTTGGGTCATGAGACCCTGTTTGTAATATCTCGCTCCTTGGAGCCTAATGAATAAATACTCGAGTCGTAGAGTCATGTTGTGATGCCATGTTGTATTTGCACATATCGAGCATATTGTGTGTATGTTATTGAAATGCTTGGTATGTGTGGGATCGACTATCTAGTTGTTTACCTCTAGTAGCCTCTCGCATCGGAAATGTCTCCTAGTGTTTCCACGAGCCATGGTAGCTTGCTCTTTCTCGAATCACTTAGGCTGACCGGCATGTGTCCTTCTTCGTTCTGGTATCATCCTTCGGGAAATGTCACGCATTGAGTCTGCGAGTCTGTTAGCCGCTACTGCCCGGTTCTGCGAAGTCTGCTAGCCAGTGCTACAGCCGGAACTTACTCGATGATGACCGACACGTTCGATCTTTGGGTCATGGATGCTGTCCTGTGGTCTGCGCCACTTTGGGTTTACGACTAGCCATGTTAGCCCGGGCTCCTTATCATATGGATGCTAGCGACACTATCATATACGTGTGCCAAAAGGCGCAAACGGTCCCGGGCAAAGGTAAGGCGACACCCGTGGGAATACCGTGCGTGAGGCCGCAAAGTGATATGAGGTGTTACATGCTAGATCGATGTGGCATTGAATCGGGGTCCTGACACCATCTCTCCTTCGTCTTGCCTTCGCGTGCTTCTTCTCTTCTTCATCTTGCTCCCATGGCGTCGCCGAGGAGGTTTTCGGTGGCCGAGAAAGGGAAGGCTTCCAAGGAGGGGCCAGCCTCTCCACCTCCCAATAGAGGCAGCGGTCATCCGCGCAAGCATCCCGCGGCTCCTACGGCGGCCCCTAGGGGGCGCGGGCATGCACCCCCCCAGAGCCGACACTTCTCTTGGTGCCTGTGACGGCACCTCTTCTCACGGCGAGGGCCACCGGCTTCGGAGCATCCCCCATGATGAAGGGAAGCACACTATGATCGTGCACCCGCCTCGGCCGCGCTTATCCTCGCTGGACGTGCTCCCTGAATTCGTGGTGTGGATGAAGGGCCCGGTCGGCACCTCGTTCCGGCTTCCGCGTTTCTTCTCCAGCGAGCTTCCTTCCTTGGGGCTTGACAGTCTCCGGCTGCAGGCCGACGGCTGCTGCAGCAGGGCTTCATGGGTTGGGACCAAGGTCGCCCCTCTGGCAGCGTGGTCCTGACCCATGGCTGGCAGACTTTCACCCGCGCGTGTGGCCTAGGCGGAAGGTGCACCCTCCACTTCAAGTACGACAGCCTGGCGGCCCTATATGTGAGGGTGTTTAGGGAGGACGGCCGCCGTGTGGGGTGCTACCCAAAGGATGGCAACAACGACGAAGGTGGCGAAGGTGAGGTTGGTCTTGGTGGTGCGCGCTCCTCCTCCCGTGATGGCATCTCTTCCTCGGATGAGAGCTCGAGCAGTGGTGGCTATGACCAGCCCCCACGTCATCGTGCTCGGGTCAAGGACATCAGTGGTTCGTCCCACCACGACGCTCTAGAGAAGATGGAGAGGAGCCTGGCGTGAGGCTGGGGGTCGACGAACTTGGACTCAAGACCGGCCGCAACCCCAGGTCGTCTACAGGAGAACTGGTGGAGCGCCGGGCCACCTTGAGGTGCTTGCTTGAGGATGCGGTGTTGGTGCCGGGTTCGTACGCCTTCGGGCCCTCTTTGTTTAGCTTTTCCTTTCTCCTGTAATTCAAAAAACAAGATGGTGTACCCTGCGGGGTATGTAATGAACTATGGCAGTTATGCCCTTTATGCTATGCTTGCTATCTTTATGCTGTGTTGTAACATTTGCAATCTGAGTAAGCTAGGGTAGGAAAACTTATCTTGATCTGCGCATAGTAGTTTTCCGCCTCGTGAAGACCTAGCCTTAGGTACTCGACGGGCCCCCCTTTCCGGGGGAGCAGAAGGTTGCCGACCCCGGGAGACGCCTTAGGTCTCAGGAGCCGCCACGGAGCCGCTGCAGGGCTACTTTCAAAGGAAGAGAAAAACTGACGAGCGCCTCACTCCTCCTTATGCGAGCCCCCTGCCATAGATTAGCTCTGACTTAATGCACCGCGTCGCGCTGCCTGGGGGGCATGGATATGAGGGGTGCTGATGCTCGCGAGCTTGATCGAGGGCTCTTCACGAGGATGAGGCCGAAGCACCAGGGGCAGCATGGTTCAGCGCGGTGTGCGCGCGCGAGGGCAGGCCCGGGGCGCACACAACTTCCTAGCCCCACGTGCGAGGCATGCGAGAGGAAGTGATGGGCAACTTCCACCTCTCTCCTGCCCTCAGGCCAAAAACACCCCAGGAGAAGAAAATAGCTTGAGGGACCAAAGTTCAAAAAATACCAAATCCATTGAAAGGTCACTAAAAACTGCAAGCAACTTCGGAAAGCAAATGAAGAGTCGTGTCCGGCACCTAATCTAGTCTTCTCACCAGCGCGGAGCTAAGTGTTGCCACTAAGACGTGGGAGGGAGCCCCCATGAGGCCCCAGGGCGACTCTCAGGAGACTCCGGGGCGTGTACATCCCCACTCATTATTACGTGAGAGTGTCACGAGCGGAGACCTTCACAGGGCGGAGCCTTGCTTCACAGGCCGGAGCCTTTCTTCAGGGGTAGAACTTCCGAAGGTGCTGGATGTTCCAGGCATTCTGGATGGGGACCCCGTCCTATGTCTCCAGGCGCGCGGCGCCAGGCCTGGAGACACATGCAATACTAAACGGGCCCTACCACATGGGAGAGAGCTTGTGCAGCCCCTCCCTGGAGAGCACCCGCCTAAGGACGAGGTCGCTCACCTCTAACATCCTGGAGCGGACGTTGCAGCAGTGGTACCGCCGCAGCACCTGTTGGTACGTCGCCGCCCGGAGCGATGCTTGACGGCGGCGTTCCTCCCCCAGCACGAGATCCATCCCCCACGTGGCGTCCTGTCGTGCCTCGTCGAACGCCAGGACCCGCGTGGAGCGATGCTTGATCTCGTGAGGGAGAACCGCTTCTGCTCCGTAGACGAGGAAGAACGCCGTCTCTTCTATTGGCTTGGTTGCGGTGGTGCGGATGGACCACAACACGAACTACAGCTCATCGAGCCAGCCCCTGCCGTAGGCCTCGAGCTTCTTCTTGAAGGTCCTTGTCTTGAGGCCCCTCAGGACTTCTGCATTGGCCCGCTCGGCCTGGCCATTGCTCCTGGGGTGCACCGCTGAGGCATAGCATATCTGCGTTCCATGGTTAGCACAATATGTTTTGAAAAGGTTGCTGGTGAACTGCGAGCCGTTGTCGGTGATGATGCGGTTAGGGACCTCAAACCGGCTCACGATTCCCTTGATGAACTTGATGGCCGATCCAGCTGGGATGGTGCATACGACTTCTACCTCTGCCCACTTGGTGAATGTGTCGATGGCGACGTAGAGGTATCGGTAGCCCCCTGGCGCTCGAGGGAACTATCCCAAGATGTCTAGCCCCCAGACCACGAACGACCATGTGAGCGGGATTGTTTGGAAGCCCTGCGCGGGCTGGTGGATTTGCTTGGCGTGGAACTGGCATGCTTCACAGGAGCGCACTAGCTCTGCAGCATCGTTGGTGGGCTAGTAGAAGCCGTTGTGGAACACCTTGCCCACCAGAGTGTGTGATGAGGGATGATGCTCGCAGTCCCCACCATGTATGTCCGCTAGCAGCTCAAGCCCCTGTTCCCTAGAGATGCACTGCAATGAAACGTCATTGGGTCTCTTGCGATATAACTCACCATCCTGGATGTAGTACGCGGTGGCTTGACGTGCCACGTGCTCGGCGTCCTCCTCCTTCTCTGGCAAGGTCCCTTGAAGCAGGTATGTGTACAATCGAAAGTATGTCTAGAGGGAGGGGGGGGGGTGATTAGACTACTTGAACAAATAAAAACTTAGCCTTTTCCTAATTTTAGTTCTTGGCAGATTTTATCAACTTAGCACAAGTCAAGAGTATATGAGCAGCGGAAAGTAAAGCATGCTACTTGTAAGAAAGTAAAGGGATGGGATTGGAGTGTGCAAACGCAATTGGAAACACGGATATTTTTGGCGTGGTTCCGATAGGTGGTGTTATTGTACATCCACGTTGATGGAGACTTCAACCCACGAAGGGTAACATTTGCGCCCACGGAGGGCTCCACCCACAAAGGGTCCACGAAGAAGCAACCTTGTCTATCCCACCCTGGCCATCGCCCACGAAGGACTTGCCTCACTAGGGTAGATCTTCACGAAGTAGGCGATCTCCTTACCCTTACAAACTCCTTGGTTCACTCCACAATCTTGTCGGAGGCTCCCAAGTGACACCTAACCAATCTAGGAGACACCACTCTCCAAAAGGTAATAGATGGTGTGTTGTTGATGAACTCCTTGCTCTTGTGCTTCAAATGATAGTCTCCCCAACACTCAACTCTCTATCATAGGATTGGATTTGGTGGAAAGAAGATTTGAGTGAAAAGCAACTTGGAGAAGGCTAGAGATCAAGATTCATATGGTTGGATTGGAATATCTTGGCCTCAACACATGAGTAGGTGGTTCTCTCTCAGAAAATGAATCTGGAAATGTAGGCACGTTCTGATGGCTTCCCTCATGAATGAGGAGAGGGTGGAGGGGTATATATAGCCTCCACAAAAAATCTAACCGTTACACACAATTCACCAAACTTGGTGGGACCGAATCAAAAAACTCGGTCTGACCGATTTAGTTCATAATGTGATTGTTAGGCATTTCGGTGGGACCGACAGGTCAACTCGGTGGGACCGATATCATTAGGGTTAGGGCACAACGTAATCTCGATTTGACCGATTACAGAAACTCGGTTGGACCGACTTTGGTAATAAGCAAACCAGGGAGTTGGTTAGGCAAACTCGGTGGGACCGATTTGCTCATCTCGGTGGGACCGAAACGTTACAAAAAGGAAAGATGGAGTTTGCATTGTGAACTCGGTGGGACCGATCGCTCATCTCGGTTAGACCGAAACATTACGAAGGGAAACAGAGAGTTTGCAATCCCATCTCGGTGAGACCAAGTTCCCAATCAGTTAGACCGAAGTAACTAGGGTTTCTGGCAGTGGCTATGTCAAATGAACTCGGTGGCACCGGATGGATCAAATCGGTAGGGCCGAGTTTGACTTTTGGTTTGGGACATATGTGGATATAAGAAAGTGGTTGAGGGCTTTGGAGCATATCACTGAGAATTTTGAGCAAGCAAGCCATTAAGAAACACCTCATCCCCTTTTAGTAGTATTGGCTTTCCTATAGACTCAATGTGATCTTGGATCACTGAAATCGAAAATGTAGAGTCTTGAACTTTAGAGCTTGAGCCAATCTTTTGTCCTTAGCATTTTGAGGGGTCACATTCCTAATCCATGCCATGCCAATCATTGAACTTTCCTGAAATATTTATCTGAAATAGCATTAGTTCAATGAGCTATATGTTGTTAATCATTACCAAAACCACCCAGGGATAGTTGCACTTTCAATCTCCCCCTTTTTGGTAATTGATGACAACATATAGATCAAAGCTTCGACAAATGATAATAAGAATGAAATACATCGTCGCTTTGAGAAGTATGTGATAAGCAAGAGCTCCCCCTAAATTTGTGCATTATTTAAAATTTGCTTTGGACTGCAAATGCACAATCTGTTAGGATCATGGGTCACTCTTCCATGTCACATACATCTTGGTGGAGCGCTCAAAATGATAACAATAGGAAACATGCACTCATCACCAAGCAAAGTGAATGATCATAAATGGATATAAGGGATAATATCATTCAAGCACACATTAAAGTAGCATATGATCAATCACATGATCATCCAAGTATCTCACAAAAGGACATAAAGTATCAAGCACACACACATTAAAGTTCCACCAAATAAAGTGCAAAGAGAGACAAAAAGCAACACACACTCTCTCGAAGACTATGATCCATACATATTTCTCCCCCCTTGGCAACAAGGTACCAAAAGGTTCAAATATGCATAGTGCTATGCGTCTCTTGAGCTTAGTCTCCATGAGGTGGTGTAGTGATGACTCCCAAAACGAAGGCTTCTATTGATGTAGCTGGAGCTGGTGGAGTGGCTGCTGGAGGTGGCACTGAAGCTATGGCTGCTGGTGCAGAAGTGGTTGCTCTAGTATCAGGAACATGCGCTGCATCAGACCTCTGACCTCTAGGCACATGCACTCGCTAAAAAACATCTGTTGTTGTCTTTCCCTTCTTCTCCTCTGCTTTCTCCTAGAGCTGCTCTACTGCTGACTGAATCTCAGTTACTTTGACATCAAGATCATAGAACTTCTGCTCAATGATTCTCTCCAAACTCTCCTGATTTTGAGTCAGGGTGGCCAAGCCCTTCTCAATCCTCAAGGTGGATTGGATCAGATATCCAAGTTGATCTTGTTTGCTCTTTAGGAACACCCGAGATGCCTCTTCATCACTTGGCATCTTTGCAGCTTTCTATGCCCTTGCCTCTTCTCTCTTATCATGTGCTTGCACTGATGAAGGATCTTTCTCATCCATGACCACAGTGTTATCCTCAAAATCTGGCTTGAGAAGTAAGTGCTTCTTGTCCAACAAATAAGTGCATGTGCCCATCTTTGAGTTGATGAGCACCTGAATTTGTGGAGCATACCCACAATACCTCTTCTGATCTACTGCTGTCCTCTTGATTGTTTCCACAATCAGACTCATCACCTTGAACTTCTAAGGGACATCAAAAATGTGCAGCAAGTTGATGGAATGTCCTCTTATCATCCTGTGATCTCCAGACTTGGGCAAAAGAGTATGCCTCAGGATGGTATTGATAGTCGGCAGACCAGATAGCAGAAACTTCACTGAGCCCAACTTATGAGTTTCCAGGGCATCATCAGGAATTTCCTTGTACATACTTGCCATTGAGTTGTGGTCTTCACTACAAAAAAAATACACTTCCATGATGATACGTGTTTGTCATAGTAGGTTGTGTTTTTTGTCATGCATGTACATCCATGACGATTTTATGACAGAATCAAGATATTCATACATGTGCTGTCGTAGAAGTGTTCCATGACATTACCAAAATTATCATCACGGAAGTGTCCACTTCCATGACGATAAATCACGCGTCACATAAGTGCTTTCGTCAAGGGTGACTGACACGTGGCATCCACCGTAACGGAGCATTGTTAAGCTATCGGGTCGGGTCTTGGATCCGATAACCCGTTAACTGTTGGGGAACGTAGTAATTTCAAAAAAATTCCTACACACACGCAAGATCATGGTGATGCATAGCAACGAGAGGAGAGTGTTGTCTCGTACCCTCGTGACCGAAGCGAAGCGTTAGAACAACGCGGTTGATGTAGCCGTCGTCTTCACGGCCCGACCGATCAAGCACCGAAACTACGGCACCTACGAGTTCTAGCACACGTTCAGCTCGATGACGATCCCCGGACTCCAATCCAGCAGGGTGTCGGGGAAGAGTTCCATCAGCACGATGACGTGGTGACGATGATGATATTCTACCGATGCGCTTCGCCTAAGCACCGCTACAATATGACCGAGGTGGAATATGGTGGAGGGGGGCACCGCACACGGCTAAGGAACGATAACGAAGATCAACTTGTGTGTTTTGAGGTTCCCCCTGCCCCCGTATATAAAGGAGCCAAGGGGGAGGGGGCGGCCGGCCAAGGAGTGTGCGCCAAGGGGGAGTCCTACTCCCACCGGGAGTAGGAGTCCCTTCTTTCCTAGTTGGAGAAGGAGAAGGGGAAGGAGAAGGAAGAGGGGAAGGAAAGGGGGGGGGGCACCCACCTCTCCTTGTCCTATTCGGACTAGGGAGGGGAGGGGGTGCAGCCCACCTCTTGCCTCCTCTCCTCTTCTCCCTTAGGGCCCATGTAGGCCCAATAACCCCCGGGGGTTCAGTAACCCCGGTACTCGAAAATCCCAATTTCACCCGAGCGATTCCGATATCCAAATATAGGCTTACAATATATCAATCTTTATGTCTCGACCATTTGAGACTCCTCGTCATGTCGTGATCACATCAGGACTCGAAGAAACTTCGTACATCAAAACTCATAAACTCATAATAAAGCCGCGCCGAAACCTTAAGCGTGTGAACCCTACGGGTTCGAGAACTATATAGACATGACCGAGACATGTTTCGGTCAATAACCAATAGCGGAACCTGGATGCTCATATTGGCTCCTACATATTCTACGAAGATCTTTATCGGTCAAACCGCATAACAACATCGTTGTTCCTTTGTCATTGGTATGTTACTTGCCCGAGATTCGATCGTCGGTATCTCAATACCAAGTTCAATCTCGTTACCGACAAGTCTCTTTACTCGTTCGTAATGCATCATCCATAACTAACTCATTAGTCACATTGCTTGCAAGGCTTATAGTGATGTGCATTACCGAGAGGGCCCAGAGATACCTCTCCGAGCAATCGGAGGACAAATCCTAATCTCGAAATACGCCAACTCAACATCTACCTTCGGAGACACCTGTAGAGCTCCTTTATAATCACCCAGTTACGTTGTGACGTTTGGTAGCACACAAAGTGTTCCTCCGGTAAATGGGAGTTGTATAATCTCATAGTCATAGGAACATGTATAAGTCATGAAGAAAGCAATAGCAATATACTAAACGATCAAGTGCTAAGCTAACGGAATGGGTCAAGTCAATCACATCATTCTTCTAATGATGTGATCCTGTTAATCAAATGGCAACTCATGTCTATGGCTAGGAAACACAACCATCTTTGATCAACAAGCTAGTCAAGTAGAGGCATACTAGTGACACTATGTTTGTCTATGTATTCACACATGTATTATGTTTCCGGTTAATACAATTCTAGCATGAATAATAAACATTTATCATGAAATAAGGAAATAAATAATAACTTTATTATTGCCTCTAGGTCATATTTCCTTCAGTCTCCCACTTGCACTAGAGTCAATAATCTAGTTCACATCGCCATGTGATTTAACACCAATATTCATATGTGTATATGATTAACACCTATAGTTCACATCGTCATGTGACCAACACCCAAAGGGTTTACTAGAGTCAATAATCTAGTTCACATCGCTTATGTGATTAACACCCAAAGAGTACTAAGGTGTGATCATGTTTTGCTCGTGAGAGAAGCTTAGTTAACGGGTCAGTCACATTCAGAGCCGTATGTATTTTGCAAATATTCTATGTCTACAATGCTCTGCACGGAGCTACTCTAGCTAATTGCTCCCACTTTCAATATGTATCCAGATTGAGACTTAGAGTCATCTGGATCAGTGTGAAAACTTGCACCGATGTAACTTTAACGACGAGCTCTTTTATCACCACCATAATCGAGAAATATTTCCTTAGTCCTCACTAAGGATATTCTTGACCAATGTCGATGATCTACTCCTAGATCACTATTGTACTCCTTGCCAAATTCGAGCAAGGTATACAATAGATGCAGGTACATAGCATAGCATACTTTATAGAACCTATGGTGAGGCATAGGGAATGACTTTGATTCTCTTTTCTATTTTACGCCATGGTGGGATTTGAGTCTTACTCAATTTCACACCTTTGCAACCTGAGCAAGAACTCTTTCTTTGGTGTTCCATTTTGAACTATTTCAAAATCTTGACAAGGTATGTACTTATTGAAAAAACTTATCAAGCGTCTTGATCTATCTCAATAGATCTTGATGCTCAATATGTAAGTAGCTTTACTGAGGTCTTTCTTTTAAAGAATTCCTTTCAAATACTCCTTTATGCTTTCTAGAAAAATTCTACATCATTTCTGATCAACAATATGTTACTTACATATATTTATCAGAAAGGCGATAGTGCTCCCACTCACTTTATTGTAAATATAGGCTTCATCGCAAGTCTGTATAAAACTATATGCTTTGATCAACTTATCAAAACGTATATTCCAACTCTGAGATGCTTGCACCAGTCCATAGATGGATTGCTGGAGCTTGCACATTTTGTTAGTACCTTTAGGATTGACAAAACCTTCTGGTTGCATCATATACAACTCTTCTTTAAGAAAACCATTAAGGAATGCAGTTTTGATATCCATTTGCCAGATTTCATAAAATGTGGCAATTGCTAACATGATTCGGACAGACTTAAGCATCGCTACAGTTGAGAAAATCTCATTGTAGTCAACACCTTGAACTTGTCGAAAAACCTTTTTGTGACAAGTCGAGCTTTGTAGATAGTAACACTACTATCAACATCATCTTCCTCCACGAAGATCCATTTATACAATATGGCTTGCCGATCATGAGCAACTCCACCAAAGTCCACACTTTGTTCTCATACATGGATCCCATCTCAGATTTCATGGCCTCAAGCCATTTCGCGGAATCTGGGCTCATCATCGCTTCCTCATAGTTCGTAGGTTCATCATGGTCTAGTAACATGACTTCCAGAACAGGATTACCGTACCACTCTGGTGCGGACTATACTTTGGAAGACCTACGAGGTTTTGTAGTAACTTGATCTGAACTTTCATGATCATCATCATTAGCTTCCTCACTAATTGGCGTAGGAATCACTAAAACTGATTTCTGTGATGAACTACTTTCCAATTCGGAAGAAGGTACAAATTACCTTATCAAGCTCTACTTTCCTCCCACTCACTTCTTTCGAGAGAAACTCCTTCTCTAGAAAGGATCCATTCTGAGCAACAATCCTTAAATAAGTTATTCTAACTATTTTAAGTCTCGGGGGCTACTGGCATATATAACTGTCAAAATTCCTCACCCGTATGTCTTTCACATACTGCTCTGTGGCTCTGGCTAGACCATCTTGAGCGGCACGGAGGTGCGCATCTCCCGAATTAAAGGCATTTAACGCCTTCGGGGAGAAGCATGCGTCACGAAGAACTGTCCGGCGGCGCTTGTGATTCATGGCGCTCTCCACCTTAGATCTGGTGGCAGACAACCTGTCGGCGTCCTCCGTTGGAGGAGCACCCGACGCGCGCCCTGCGTTCGCCTCCCCCTCCGGACCTAGCGTTGGAGCCTGGCTGGCGGAGGCTTGATTGGCAATCTCTCCGGACACAGTCCGGCGAGCGCTCTTTCTCCTGAAAAAAACCATGAGCGTTAATATGCCTTCCAGGAATCTTTCCTGGAAACATGGTGGCGCGCCACACCGTAGCGGCGACGTCTCGATCCGCGTCGCACTTCTTTTCCGCCTGCTGGGCCGAGCTGCCCCTTGTTGGGCAGCCGCCGCGGGTTCGGCTTCCCGCCTTGAAGGTACCTCCTGCGGAACACCATTGGTATACGGTGGTCAGAGATAAACATGGATGAGTAATGGTATCAGGACTCCGGTCCAAGATTACAGGAAGCCGGAGATATTCCGGGGTAGTCGGCCGTAATGGCGACTAAAGCATTGTCGATGCTAAGTTGGTGGAACACCCCATCGATCAGCTCCACCTTTATGTCCGGATCCTCTTGGAGGCGGATCGAGGATCGTTCGGATCCTCGGGTTGTGGAGCCAGTGTATATATCCTCTATGGCGGCGCGAGTTCTGCGTCGAAATCCTAAAGTGAGACACTTAACTTTGGGAATATGGATCCGATAGACAAGCGTCCTCTTACCCAGCACCGAGGGTTGTTCATGGAAAATCCATTCAATGTACTAGCACGGAGGAAGTCCTCCTTCTCCCCTTTGTACAGGCCGGACAAGATCTTCACGGATCGGCGACCGATCCGGCCCCTTGCGGCCATGCGGGTGGCATCATCCTCCCGTTGAAATCCCACATGGGTGGCCCCTATCTTTGGGCGGTGTACCCCTCGCATAATGCATGTGGCCATGACCCCAATCATGGTCAATCGAAATGAGCCAATAACCTTATTGCCCATCGGATATTGGGCGTCCCTATCATTCTCCCATTGAGGGCTCATGGCGCCAACTCAGCGTTTCTTGAGGAGCGTTCTTGAACTCCGGAGGCCGATCCGAATCGGGTCGATGGCGGGGCATCTTCCATATAAAACCATTCCGAAGGCCGGTCTTGGATGCCTTCTTTAGGGGTTCGGATAGATATCCGGTCCGAGGATCTTGCCATAGTTCGCTCCGCCCACTTGATATATCGACCCTGATGAGAGCGAAGTGCGAGGCGAGAATAATCTCTTCCACAATGCAGAATGGGCCTCGACGCCCAAGAACAGCTCACAAAGGGCCACGAAGCCCGCGATGTGCAGGATGGAGGCAGGCTTTGGTGGTGAAGCTGGAGCCCATAGAACTCCGAGCCCCCGGAGAAACGGATGTATGGGAAATCCGAGTCCTCTTATTAGATAAGGGACGAAGCATGCCCGCTCTCCTTTGGAGGGATTGGGGACGCTCTCTGCCTGCTTTCCGCCCTTGTAGGTGGCAAGTCCGGCTTGAACCGGAACCATAAAGGCTGGGGAAGAAATCCCTCGGCTTGGAGCGTCACCAGCTCACTATGAGGGACCGAGCATCTCCCCCAATCTCCTGGCTGAGGGCTGGGAGCGCGAGAGGAGGAGCCGCGTCGACTGTCCATGATGGAATGGATTTTTGGTCAGAGGCGCTCCAATGAATACTCACGGAAGGAGGATGGTGTGATTCGGATCTAGATCCTCGCCTCTCTTTGTAGGCAGCTTATTCGCGCAACTAGGGGGTAGAATGTAAAAATACCCTGGCTTTTCGCATTCGTACGACACGTGGAAGATGGCCATTATTGGGCGTGGAAGCCAAGGGCGCAGCATTTATAAGCGGCCGACACCATTCGGCGAGTACATGGAATTTGGAGAAGAACCCGCCTTGCAATGCGAAGACAATATGCACGCGGACTCATCATCATTGAAGCCTGGTTAGAGAGACTCTTGAGGAGTCTGGACTAGGGGTGTTGGGATAGCGAACTATCACCGTCGGCGGACTCCAAGACTATGAAGATACAAGATTGAAGACTTCGTCCGTGTGCGGATGGGACTTTCCTTGGCGTAGAAGGCAAGCTTGGCGATACGGATATGTAGATCTCCTACCATTGTAACCGACTCTGTGTAACCCTAGCCCTCTCCGGTGTCTATATAAACCAGATGGTTTTAGTCCGTAGGATGAAAAACAATCATACCATAGGCTAGCTTGTAGGGTTTAGCCTCCTTGATCTCGTGGTAGATCTACTCTTGTACTACCCATATCATCAATATTAATCAAGCAGGAGTAGGGTTTTACCTCCACCGAGAGGGCCCGAACCTGGGTAAAAATATCGTGTCCCTTGTCTCCTATTACCATCCGCCTAGACGCACAGTTCGGGACCCCCTACCCGAGATCCGCCGGTTTTGACACCGACATTGGTGCTTTCATTGAGAGTTCCTATGTGCCGTCGCAATCTGGAAGGATGCCTCGTCCCGTCTTTAAAGACGGCACCGTTGCCAAAGGAGCTTTGGCCATCGGCCAAACTACCCGGCTAGGCGGTTTTCTTATGACCGCCTGTTCGGCCGCTATGCCGACGATGACCTCTCGGGTCATCAAAAGCGATCTTCACGTCAACTCGGAACTCGCCGAGCAGCTAGATCCGATGGAGCTCTCCTCCGTAAACAAGCTCTTGGATCGCGCGCGCATCACAGGAGTCGCTACGGACTACGATCGAGATCGGGCCTAAAACCGATCTAAGAGATCAACTCTCCCGGGCTACCCTGCGTTGCTGTGGTGGAGGAACAACACGACGACTCTTCTTCTACATTAAGGACAAGCTATGTCCGAATTCCCGACCCCTCCATTCCGGATTCCCGCGGAGGGACGGACGTCAATCAAGAACTGAACCTAAAGTCAGGCAGCGGGCCAGATTCGTTGGACAACATCCAACAACCCAAGCTTCCAAGTTCGGAAACTTTTCGGCCCTTGAGTCTTAGATTGGACGGGGTTCCGAATTTAATTCCACCCGCCCACCCAAAGACAAGCGATCTATCCCGAATCCGGCAAGAGCCCACTGAAACAGTACACCATTACTGGGCCAGATTCCTCCTGGTTATGGACAGGATAAAGGACTGCTGTGAGGAAAGCGCAATCTCAATTTTTTGCAATAATTGCACGGACAAGGGGATCATGAACGCCATAAGTCATCGCGAAATTACACGCTTCGCCGACTTGGCGTCCATAGTATGAAAGTACTGTGCGATGGAGAGTGCCTGGAAAATCGAAACCAAATTTTGGGACAATCCGGTTCCGAACACAACCCTAGTCAGAAATAAAAGGGTGCATCATATTCAGGCACCTGGGTTAAAAACCAAAAGCAAAAAACCCTAAAGACGCGGAACCGTCTTTGGAGGGATGGCTCAGCGGACCATGCAAAATCCATAGTACAAAGGGCGCCACTCCAACACATAGCCCTCGAGCATGTTGGATACTACGGCAGGTGGCCAAAAGCGGCGAAGAGATTCTAGCCCCAGAGAACCAGCCCAGCAGTACCAGTACGGTATTAACAGTCTTGAGACTTCGCATCAAATAAAATGCGGAAATGAACACTCCATGCCTCGCGAAGTCTACCAAGTAGCAACAATAAATCCATGGGTAACACGGCTATTACCTTTAACGCCAATGATTGAACCTAAATTCGAACAGCCCGAGCACTAGCCGCATTGGTCCTCGGTCCAATAGTGGGCGGCTTCGCCTTACTAAGGTACTCATGGATGGCGGCGATGGATTAAACCTCATCTACGAGAAACCCTTGAAAAATGGAAGTAGACTAGAGCCGCATTGAGCGAAGCAACACAACCTTCAGAGGAATAATCCCTAGTCGGGAAGCATCTTTGCACAAGAAAAATCACCTTGGATGTGGTATTGGCTCGCCCGAACAACTACAGTGCGAGGAGATCACGTTCCATGTGGCCCGTTCAGCAAGCGGATATCACACTTTATTAGGGACGAGAGGCATTCACAAATTTTCAAGCTATACCCCATTACCGTACATGAAGCTCAAAATGCCGGGCCCAGCGGAATCATCACCCTTGCCGAGTGATCCGGACGTGGCGCTCACCGAAAATAAGACACCGCACTACTAGCCGTAGAGGCGCTATCTCAAGCCCTAGCGGCGAGGAACTCCTGGCGCTGCGCTCCACGGTGAACGAGGGACGACGTGATACTTGACAAAAGATCCAAGTCCACCTCTTTTAAGCCAGTGAACGAAATAGTCAAATTCAAGTCCATCCAACAGACCCTACAAAGGCGGCCTCCATTGGGGCACAATTAAACCTTGACGTGACGCGCGCTTTTCGACAATTCCTACGGGAAAATTGATACATTTTTGCACGCACCCTTGACATGCCAGAAATCACGCCCGCTGGCGAGCACTGCCTAAATATCCTAAAAGTTCAAGCCGATCAAACAGGCTCTTGGCGATTTTCGAACCCAAAAGACGAGCAATGGGAGAGGAGCTAGCCAAACTATTAGAAGTCGGATTCATCAGAGATATAAAACATCCGGGCTGGCTAGCAAACCTGGTAATGGTACCAAAGAAGGACAAATCCTGGCGCCTGTGTGTCGATTTCAAGGACCTTAACAAGGCTTGCCCAAAGGATCCCTTCCCCCTTCCCCGCATCGATCAAATTATCGATGCTACCGCAGGGCACGATTTATTGTGCTTCCTCGACGCATACTCCGGCTACCATCAAATCAAGATGGCGGAGCCAGTCCAAGTCGCAACGGCATTCATTACTCCATACGGATCATTCTGCTTCAACACAAAGCCCTTCGGGCTCAAAAATGCCGGCGCAACATATCAGCGCATGATTCATACATGTCTGGCAGACCAGATCGACAAAATAGTGGAGGCATACGTAGACGATGTGGTCGTCAAATCCAAACACGTCGAAACTGTAGTAGACATCTTGAGGCTCACATTCGACAATCTCCGAGCATATGACATTAAGCTCAATCCGGAAAAATGCGTTTTTGGCGTACCAGCCAGAAAGCTCTTGGGCTTCATTGTATCCGGTAGAGGAATTGAAGCAAACCCAACCAAGATCCAAGCTCTGTCACAATTGGATATCCCAAAAGACCTCAAGCAAATACAAAATTTATTTGGATCGTGGCGGCTCTAAGCCGCTTCATCTCCCGCTTAGGAGAAAAGGCATTACCCCTTTATCGCCTCCTCCGGCGCACCGAACACTTCAAGTGGACGGATGCCGCCATGGCCGAACTCGAAGAAATAAAGGCCATATTGGCAACAAATTCGGTCCTTGCCGCGCCCAACTTGGGCGAACCAATGTTATTATATATCACGGCAACACATCAAGTTGTAAGCGCAGTGCTCGTCGTCGAACGAGAAATGGACGGACACAAGTTCCCTCTTCAAAAAGCAGTGTACTACGTATCCACTGTCCTAACTCCATGCAAGTCCCGGTATCCACATTATCAAAAGATAGCGTACGCAGTGTTCATGGCATCCCGGAAGCTGCGACACTACTTTCAAGAGTGTTCGATAACAGTAGCCTCCGAAGTACCTCTCAATGACATTATAAACAACCGCGACGCGACTGGCAGGATTGCAAAATGGGCCATCAAGCTCCTACCATTCGACATAACTTATAAACCACGGCGAGCTATCAAGTCGCAAGTTTTGGCCGACTTCATCGCCGAATGGACTGAAGCTGAACTCCCTAAAGAGTACGGCGCATACTCTAATTGGATCATGCACTTTGACGGCTCCAAAATGTTGGCGGCACAGGGCTGGCGTCATACAGCGTCCCCAACCGAGACACGGTCAATACATACTCCAGATAATGTACACGGACTCCAACAACGCAGCCGAATACGAGGCCCTTCTACATGGCCTTCGGATGGCGATCTCCATGGGTATTAAACGCCTAGAGGTGCGAGGGGATTCGAACCTCGCGATATCCCAAATAAATGGAGACTTCGACGCCAAGGATCTGAAAATGGCAGCTTACCGTAACGCCGTTCTGAAAATGTCAGCTCGGTTTGAAGGGCTCGATTTTCACCATATAGCCTGGGATAATAATCAAGCGGTGGACGTATTGGCACGCATCAACGCAAAGCGCGATGCCGTCCCTCCCAACATCTTCCTGGAACGGCTTTTCAAGCCATCCGTACTATGGGAAGGGGAGTCCGGTAACAACAATCCGGACCCAACCGCACCTCTCGACACCGCACATTCTGACACAATCAATGGTTCTGCCAATGAAACAACACCTTCAGCCCACGAAATAATGGCAGTCATTGCCCCGTGGACCGAGCCATTCCTAGCTTACTTAACTAGGCAGGAACTTCCCGAGGACCAAAACGAGGCCCGCTGCATAGTACGGAGATCTAAAGCCTATAAGGTCCATGAGGGAGAGCTCTATAAGAAAAGCACAACCGGAGTCCTTCAAAGGTGTATCTCCGAAGAGGAAGGGCGAAATCTTCTGGCTGAAATTCATGCCGGACTCGGTGGGCACCACGCCGCAGCCCGGGCCCTTGTAAGCAAGGCCTTCCGTACAAGATTTTATTAGCCAACGGCTCGAGGCGGGAGCGCTCGAGTTTAGTCCAACGATGCGTCGGTTGCCAGCTATTTGCTAATCAAAGCCACATGCCTCCCACCGCCCTGAAAACTATACCCATCACCTGGCCGTTCACGGTCTGTGGGCTTGACATGGTTGGACCCATTAAAGGAGGAACCCACAAGCAAAAATACCTATTGGTCATGGTGGATAAATTCACCAAATGGATAGAGGCCATGCCAGTTAAGACGGCCGAATCCGGACCCGTGATATACTTCATATCAGGGGTAGTACACCGTTACGACATCCCCCACAGCATCATCACTGATAACTGCACGAACTTCATGGCCGACAAAGTTAAACTCTGGTGCAAAAACATGGGCATCAAGCTCGACTACGCTTCAGTCTATCACCCTCAAACTAACGGTCAAGTCGAACGAGCAAATGGTCTAATCATGAGCGGCATCAAACCCAGACTAGTGCGGTCCCTTAAGGAATCCAACACGCACTGGGTAGAGGAGCTCGACTCCGTACTCTGAGGGCTGCGGACCACGCCGAACCGCACTACCGGATTCACACCATTTTTTATGGTATACGGCGCAGAGGCAGTTTTGCCCTGCGACATAATTCATGACTCACCTCGCGTGTGCATGTACGAAGAAAGAGAAGCCGAGCTGGATCGGCAGGACAGTTTGGACGCCTTAGAGGAGGAGCGTGATGTGGCAAAAGCTCGTTCCGCATTCTATCAACAGCAAGCTCAAAGATATCAAAGCAGAGAAGTAAGGGCCAAAACTTACAATGTTGGCGAACTAGTTCTACGCTTGCCGGACAAGAAAAAGGACAAACTCAAGCCCAAGTGGGAAGGTCCCTTCATCATCAACCAAGTCCTGACCGGCGGAGCGTACCGTCTGCGAAACGCATCGGATAACCGACTCGAGCCAAATCCATGGAACACAGCCCGTCTCCGAAGATTCTACGCCTAGCGCCGGACTCTGAGTTCGTCTCCCTCCTTCGTCTATATTTCATACTTTAACTGTCTTTTATTTTTCTACCCCCCTTTTTTTCTCTCACGGGCCTTCGGTGGCTCGCCTGCGCATTGTTCGCACACACTTGACGTGCTACTCGCACTCATTATACACAGGGCTTCTTTAACGAGAGCTTATTTATACTGGCTTTATACCCAACACATGTGTCACACTTCGCATGTACCTTTTATTCACCATTATATGCATCGATATGACTTAAGTTTTGGCCAAGCTGGGTTGCTTGGCTCCTGTGCTTACCCCTACGTTCTCGATTGTTTGGCTAGGAGGTAAAGGGAGCATGTCTGCGATTATTCTTGCCGGTCGGCCCGGATGTGTACCTCGGTGGGTGAAGCCGAAGCTAGCGTTCTTAAGGGAATATTGATTGATGAATTGAAAGATCATTTCTTACCTATTTGTTTATCTGCCCCGATGCTTTCACCTTTTTTTGATCCGAACATGCACTTTAGGGCATGCCTCCCGAGAAAGGAACCCCTAACGGAACTATTCTCCCTGGAAGATGTTTCTTACTAACCATGTAATATAACATAACTAGTTGGGCACTTGTTTTATAAAGCACTAATGACCACTACGCCTGGTCTCCACGCATGCCCCTGTTTTTTTATAACCGCGAGGGTATTCGGACACACTCCGGACTGTCGGGTCCCGAGGTTGAAGCGAAAAGGTCCGCAATGACAAACGATCTACAATCCGGCTAGAAGGCATTTTACATGTCATTTTAAATTACATAGTCAAATTGACTGATTGTATTCCTCTTCAATACCATCTAATAGGCTGTCTAGTTTACAGTCCCGTTGGGAATACTTCGCGGCCAACTCTACTTGGCCGTACGTTAAGCTCACAGGGATCTCCTTCCCATCGGGCCCCACAGGCTCGACCTCGGCCATGTGGTTTGGGTCAGCCTTCGTGTACCGCGTCTTCACCATGGCCCAGGCCTCCCCGGCACCTTGACGGCATGCCGATATCTTCCATGACGAAGCGCGGCATGCTCACTGAAGCTTCTCGCAAGCTCTCCAAGACCTTGGGTAGGGAGGCGGGCGGCCATAAGGCTGGGCGGCGCCACTCATCACCGCCGAACTTCGTTCGTGCGATTGCAACAACAGGAAGAAGGTCACCCGTTGAACCGGGCATTTCCTCTGCAGGGCGACACAGCAGAGCATACCTACAGACATATTCTCATTAATCGACTTCCTCGCCGAACTCTTCTTTTGAAAGTTCGTTCAAGCACTACTATAAATGCCGCGAAGCCGCCGATTCTCCTTCCAGAGTCGAGACAGCTGGGCGAACATCTTTTAGTTCCTCGCCCAGTGGGTGTTAGCATCTTGGAGGTTATTTTCTCTGCCGCACCCTTGTAAGCACCTTCTCGCCGCCTTTAGCCAGCGTAGTAGCTGCTGCCTGTCCGGATCTAGTCCGGCACCATCTGCAATATTATTGTCAGACCCATGCACACGCCGCACTTCACAAACTACTTATCTTTTGAAAGTATATATTACCGGAGGGGGTCTCTGTGGCTCCCCTTTGTGGCGCTAGTGCGGCCTCAAGTTGGGCCTTGCACTCTTGAAGCTCCTGGGACAGGTGGGTATTCTTCTCCATAAGATCCTGCATAACAAATGATCCTTAAATCAGTTATTCTAACTATTTTAAGTCTCGGGGCCTCTTGGCATATATAATCATCAAAATTCCTCACCGTATGTCTTTCACATACTTGCTCCACAGCTCGGCTAGACCATCTTGAGCGGCACGGAGGTGCACATCTCCCGAATTAAAGGCATTTAATGCCTCCGGGGAGAAGCATGCATCACGAAGAACTGTCCGGCGGCGCCTGTGATTCATGGGGCTCTCCACCTCAGATCTGGTGGTGGACAACCTGTCGGCGTCCTCCGTTGGAGGAGCACCTAACACGTGCCCTGCGTTCGCCTCCCCCTCCGGACCTGGCGTTGGAGCCTGGCTGGCCGAGGCTTGATTGGCAATCTCTCCGTGCCACGTCCGTGGCGCTCTTTCTCTGAAAAAAACCTCGGCGTTAATATGCCTTCGAGAATCTTTCACGAAACATGGTGGCGCGCCATACCGTTCTGCAGCGATGTCTCGATCCGCGCGCACTTCTTTTCGCTTTCTTTGGGCGAGCTGCCTTGTTGGCCACCGCCCGTGGTTCGCTTCCGCCTTGAAGGCACCTCCTGCGGAACACCATTGGTATACGGTGGTCAGAGATAAGCATGGATGAGTAATGGTATCAGGACTCCGGTCACAGTTACCTAGGAAACCGGAGATATTCCGGGGTAGTCGGCCGTAATGGCGACCAAAGCATTGTCGATGCTAAGTTGGTGGAACACCGCATCGATCATCTCCACCTTTATGTCTGGATCCTCTTCGGAGGCTGGATCGAGGGATCGTTCCGGATCCTCGGGTTGTGGAGCTAGGCTGTGTATATCCTCTACGGCCCGGCGCAGTTCCTGCGTCGAAATCACAAAGTGAGACACTTAACTTTGGGAATATGGATCGGATAGACAAACGTCCGCTTACCCAGCTCCGAGGGTTGTTCATGGAAAATCCATTCAATGGACTAGCACGAAGGAAGTCCTCCTTCTCCCCTTTGTACAGGCTGGACAGGATCTTCACCAGATCGGCGACCGATCTCGGCCCCTTCCGGCCATGACGGGTGGCATCATCCACCCCGTTGAAATCCCACATGGGGTGGCCCCTATACTGGAGCGGCTGCACCC
The DNA here is from genome assembly GCA_021437245.1 of Aegilops speltoides. NCBI lineage: Eukaryota > Viridiplantae > Streptophyta > Magnoliopsida > Poales > Poaceae > Aegilops > Aegilops speltoides. The sequence goes on from CM038141.1 coordinate 324,018,250, forward strand.
CTCGCATAATGCATTTGGCCATGACCCCAATCATGGTCAATCCGGAATGAGCCAATAACCTTATTCGGCCCATCAGATATTGGGCGTCCCTATCATTCTCCGTTGAGGGCTCATGGCGCCAACTCAGCGTTTCTTGAGGAAGGCGTTCTTTGAACTCCGGGAGGCTGATCCGGCCGGGTCCGTGGCGGGCGTCTTCCATATAAAACCATTCCGAAGGCCAGTCTTCGGACGCCTTCTTTGGGGTTCCGGATAGATATCCGGTCCCGGCGATGCGCCATAGTTCGGCTCCGCCCACTTGATATATCGACCCCTCATGAGAATGGGGTACGAGGCAAAATAATCTCTTCCACAACGCAAAATGGGCCTCGGCGCCCAAGAACAGCTCGCAAAGGGCCACGAAGCCCGCGATGTGCGAGGATGGAGGCGGCGTGGTGGTGAACCTAGAGCCCATAGAACTCGAGCCCCGGAGAAAGCGGATGTATGGGAAATCCGAGTCCTCTTATTAGATAAGGGACGAAGCATACCCGCTCTCCTTTGGAGGGATTGGGATGCTCTCCGCACCGCTTTCGCCCTTGTAGGTGGCAAGTCCGCCTCGAGCCGGAACCATAAAGGCTGGGGAAGAAATCACTTTCGGCTTGGGCGTCACCACTCACTATGCGGGACCGAGCATCTCCCCCAATCTCCTGGCTGAGGGCTGGGAGCGCGAGAGGAGGAGCCGCGTCGACTGTCCATGATGGAATGGATTTTTGGTCAGAGGTGCTCCGATGAATACTCACGGAAGGAGGATGGTGTGATTCGGATCTAGATCCTCGCCTCTCTTTATAGGTAGCTCATTCACGCAGCTAGGGGTAGAATGTAAAAATACCCTGGCTTTTCGCATTCGTACGACACGTGGAAGATGGCTATTATTGGACGTGGAAGCCAAGGAGCGCAACATTTATAAGAAGCCGGACACCATTCAGCGAGTACATCGAATTTGGAGAAGAACCCGCCTTGCAATGCCGAAGACAATATGCGCGCCGGACTCATCGTCATTGAAGTCTGGTTTGGGCGCTACTGAGGGAGTCCTGGACTAGGGGGTGTCCGGATAGCCGAACTATCACCGTCGGCCGGACTCCAAGACTATGAAGATACAAGATTGAAGACTTCGTCCCATGTTCGGATGGGACCTTCCTTGGCGTAGAAGGCAAGCTTGGTGATACGGATATGTAGATCTCCTACCATTGTAACCGACTCAGTGTAACCCTAGCCCTCTCCGGTGTCTATATAAACCGGAGGGTTTTAGTCCGTAGGACGAAAAACAATCATACCATAGGCTAGCTTCTAGGGTTTAGCCTCCTTGATCTCGTGGTAGATCTACTCTTGTACTACCCATATAATCAATATTAATCAAGCAGGAGTAGGGTTTACCTCCACCGAGAGGGCGAACACAGGTAAAACATCGTGTCCTTGTCTCCTGTTACCATCGCCTAGGCGCACGAGTTCGGGACCCCCTACCGAGATCCGTCGGTTTTGACACCGACATCTACTTTCCTCCCACTCACTTCTTTCGAGAGAAACTCCTTCTCTAGAAAGGATCCATTCTTAGCAACAAATGTTTTGCCTTTAGATCTGTGATAGAAGGTGTACCCAACAGTTTCCTTTGGGTATTCTATGAAGACACACTTCTCCGATTTGGGTTCGAGCTTATCAGGTTGAAAAACTTTTTCATATAAGCATCGCAACTTCAAACTTTAAGAAATGACAGCTTAGGTTTACTGCTAAACAAAAGTTCATACGGTGTCGTCTCAAAGGATTTAGATGGTGCCCTATTCAAAGTGAATGCAGCTATCTCTAATGCATAACCCCAAAATGATAGTGGTAAATCGGTAAGATACATCATAGATCGCACCATATCCAATAAAGTCTTGATTCACGATGTTCGAACACACCATTCTGTTGTGGTGTTCC